>OX388313.1:32223-86061 GCA_947579605.1 Athripsodes cinereus
ACCTAACCTAACCTAACCTAACCTAACCTAACCTAACTAACCTAACCTAACCTAACCTAACCTAACCTAACCTAACCTAACCTAACCTAACCTAACCTAACCTAACCTAACTAACCTAACCTAACCTAACCTAACCTAACCTAACCTAACCTAACCTAACCTAACCTAACCTAACTAACCTAACCTAACCTAACCTAACCTAACCTAACCTAACCTAACCTAACCTAACCTAACCTAACCTAACCTAACCTAACCTAACCTAACCTAACCTAACCTAACCTAACCTAACCTAACCTAACCTAACCTAACCTAACCTAACCTAACCTAACCTAACCTAACCTAACCTAACCTAACCTAACCTAACCTAACCTAACCTAACCTAACCTAACCTAACCTAACCTAACCTAACCTAACCTAACCTAACCTAACCTAACCTAACCTAACCTAACTAACCTAACCTAACCTACCTAACCTAACCTAACCTAACCTAACCTAACCTAACCTAACCTAACCTAACTAACCTAACCTAACCTAACCTAACCTAACCTAACCTAACCTAACCTAACCTAACCTAACCTAACTAACCTAACCTAACCTAACCTAACCTAACCTAACCTAACCTAACCTAACCTAACCTAACCTAACCTAACCTAACCTAACCTAACCTAACCTAACCTAACCTAACCTAACCTAACCTAACCTAACCTAACCTAACCTAACCTAACCTAACCTAACTAACCTAACCTAACCTAACCTAACCTAACCTAACCTAACCTAACCTAACCTAACCTAACCTAACCTAACCTAACCTAACCTAACCTAACCTAACCTAACCTAACCTAACCTAACCTAACCTAACCTAACCTAACCTAACCTAACCTAACCTAACCTAACCTAACCTAACCTAACCTAACTAACCTAACCTAACCTAACCTAACCTAACCTAACCTAACCTAACCTAACCTAACCTAACCTAACCTAACCTAACCTAACCTAACCTAACCTAACCTAACCTAACCTAACCTAACCTAACCTAACCTAACCTAACCTAACCTAACCTAACCTAACCTAACCTAACCTAACCTAACCTAACCTAACCTAACCTAACCTAACCTAACCTAACCTAACCTAACCTAACCTAACCTAACCTAACCTAACCTAACCTAACCTAACCTAACCTAACCTAACCTAACCTAACCTAACCTAACCTAACCTAACCTAACCTAACCTAACCTAACCTAACCTAACCTAACCTAACCTAACCTAACCTAACCTAACCTAACCTAACCTAACCTAACCTAACCTAACCTAACCTAACCTAACCTAACCTAACCTAACCTAACCTAACCTAACCTAACCTAACCTAACCTAACCTAACCTAACCTAACCTAACCTAACCTAACCTAACCTAACCTAACCTAACCTAACCTAACCTAACCTAACCTAACCTAACCTAACCTAACTAACCTAACCTAACCTAACCTAACCTAACCTAACCTAACCTAACCTAACCTAACCTAACCTAACCTAACCTAACCTAACCTAACCTAACCTAACCTAACTAACCTAACCTAACCTAACCTAACCTAACCTAACCTAACCTAACCTAACCTAACCTAACCTAACCTAACCTAACCTAACCTAACCTAACCTAACCTAACCTAACCTAACCTAACCTAACCTAACCTAACCTAACCTAACCTAACCTAACCTAACCTAACCTAACCTAACCTAACCTAACCTAACCTAACCTAACCTAACCTAACCTAACCTAACCTAACCTAACCTAACCTAACCTAACCTAACCTAACCTAACCTAACCTAACCTAACCTAACCTAACCTAACCTAACCTAACCTAACCTAACCTAACCTAACCTAACCTAACCTAACCTAACCTAACCTAACCTAACCTAACCTAACCTAACCTAACCTAACCTAACCTAACCTAACCTAACCTAACCTAACCTAACCTAACCTAACCTAACCTAACCTAACCTAACCTAACCTAACCTAACCTAACCTAACCTAACCTAACCTAACCTAACCTAACCTAACCTAACCTAACCTAACCTAACCTAACCTAACCTAACCTAACCTAACCTAACCTAACCTAACCTAACCTAACCTAACCTAACCTAACCTAACCTAACCTAACCTAACCTAACCTAACCTAACCTAACCTAACCTAACCTAACCTAACCTAACCTAACCTAACCTAACCTAACCTAACCTAACCTAACCTAACCTAACCTAACCTAACCTAACCTAACCTAACCTAACCTAACCTAACCTAACCTAACCTAACCTAACCTAACCTAACCTAACCTAACCTAACCTAACCTAACCTAACCTAACCTAACCTAACCTAACCTAACCTAACCTAACCTAACCTAACCTAACCTAACCTAACCTAACCTAACCTAACCTAACCTAACCTAACCTAACCTAACCTAACCTAACCTAACCTAACCTAACCTAACCTAACCTAACCTAACCTAACCTAACCTAACCTAACCTAACCTAACCTAACCTAACCTAACCTAACCTAACCTAACCTAACCTAACCTAACCTAACCTAACCTAACCTAACCTAACCTAACCTAACCTAACCTAACCTAACCTAACCTAACCTAACCTAACCTAACCTAACCTAACCTAACCTAACCTAACCTAACCTAACCTAACCTAACCTAACCTAACCTAACCTAACCTAACCTAACCTAACCTAACCTAACCTAACCTAACCTAACCTAACCTAACCTAACCTAACCTAACCTAACCTAACCTAACCTAACCTAACCTAACCTAACCTAACCTAACCTAACCTAACCTAACCTAACCTAACCTAACCTAACCTAACCTAACCTAACCTAACCTAACCTAACCTAACCTAACCTAACCTAACCTAACCTAACCTAACCTAACCTAACCTAACCTAACCTAACCTAACCTAACCTAACCTAACCTAACCTAACCTAACCTAACCTAACCTAACCTAACCTAACCTAACCTAACCTAACCTAACCTAACCTAACCTAACCTAACCTAACCTAACCTAACCTAACCTAACCTAACCTAACCTAACCTAACCTAACCTAACCTAACCTAACCTAACCTAACCTAACCTAACCTAACCTAACCTAACCTAACCTAACCTAACCTAACCTAACCTAACCTAACCTAACCTAACCTAACCTAACCTAACCTAACCTAACCTAACCTAACCTAACCTAACCTAACCTAACCTAACCTAACCTAACCTAACCTAACCTAACCTAACCTAACCTAACCTAACCTAACCTAACCTAACCTAACCTAACCTAACCTAACCTAACCTAACCTAACCTAACCTAACCTAACCTAACCTAACCTAACCTAACCTAACCTAACCTAACCTAACCTAACCTAACCTAACCTAACCTAACCTAACCTAACCTAACCTAACCTAACCTAACCTAACCTAACCTAACCTAACCTAACCTAACCTAACCTAACCTAACCTAACCTAACCTAACCTAACCTAACCTAACCTAACCTAACCTAACCTAACCTAACCTAACCTAACCTAACCTAACCTAACCTAACCTAACCTAACCTAACCTAACCTAACCTAACCTAACCTAACCTAACCTAACCTAACCTAACCTAACCTAACCTAACCTAACCTAACCTAACCTAACCTAACCTAACCTAACCTAACCTAACCTAACCTAACCTAACCTAACCTAACCTAACCTAACCTAACCTAACCTAACCTAACCTAACCTAACCTAACCTAACCTAACCTAACCTAACCTAACCTAACCTAACCTAACCTAACCTAACCTAACCTAACCTAACCTAACCTAACCTAACCTAACCTAACCTAACCTAACCTAACCTAACCTAACCTAACCTAACCTAACCTAACCTAACCTAACCTAACCTAACCTAACCTAACCTAACCTAACCTAACCTAACCTAACCTAACCTAACCTAACCTAACCTAACCTAACCTAACCTAACCTAACCTAACCTAACCTAACCTAACCTAACCTAACCTAACCTAACCTAACCTAACCTAACCTAACCTAACCTAACCTAACCTAACCTAACCTAACCTAACCTAACCTAACCTAACCTAACCTAACCTAACCTAACCTAACCTAACCTAACCTAACCTAACCTAACCTAACCTAACCTAACCTAACCTAACCTAACCTAACCTAACCTAACCTAACCTAACCTAACCTAACCTAACCTAACCTAACCTAACCTAACCTAACCTAACCTAACCTAACCTAACCTAACCTAACCTAACCTAACCTAACCTAACCTAACCTAACCTAACCTAACCTAACCTAACCTAACCTAACCTAACCTAACCTAACCTAACCTAACCTAACCTAACCTAACCTAACCTAACCTAACCTAACCTAACCTAACCTAACCTAACCTAACCTAACCTAACCTAACCTAACCTAACCTAACCTAACCTAACCTAACCTAACCTAACCTAACCTAACCTAACCTAACCTAACCTAACCTAACCTAACCTAACCTAACCTAACCTAACCTAACCTAACCTAACCTAACCTAACCTAACCTAACCTAACCTAACCTAACCTAACCTAACCTAACCTAACCTAACCTAACCTAACCTAACCTAACCTAACCTAACCTAACCTAACCTAACCTAACCTAACCTAACCTAACCTAACCTAACCTAACCTAACCTAACCTAACCTAACCTAACCTAACCTAACCTAACCTAACCTAACCTAACCTAACCTAACCTAACCTAACCTAACCTAACCTAACCTAACCTAACCTAACCTAACCTAACCTAACCTAACCTAACCTAACCTAACCTAACCTAACCTAACCTAACCTAACCTAACCTAACCTAACCTAACCTAACCTAACCTAACCTAACCTAACCTAACCTAACCTAACCTAACCTAACCTAACCTAACCTAACCTAACCTAACCTAACCTAACCTAACCTAACCTAACCTAACCTAACCTAACCTAACCTAACCTAACCTAACCTAACCTAACCTAACCTAACCTAACCTAACCTAACCTAACCTAACCTAACCTAACCTAACCTAACCTAACCTAACCTAACCTAACCTAACCTAACCTAACCTAACCTAACCTAACCTAACCTAACCTAACCTAACCTAACCTAACCTAACCTAACCTAACCTAACCTAACCTAACCTAACCTAACCTAACCTAACCTAACCTAACCTAACCTAACCTAACCTAACCTAACCTAACCTAACCTAACCTAACCTAACCTAACCTAACCTAACCTAACCTAACCTAACCTAACCTAACCTAACCTAACCTAACCTAACCTAACCTAACCTAACCTAACCTAACCTAACCTAACCTAACCTAACCTAACCTAACCTAACCTAACCTAACCTAACCTAACCTAACCTAACCTAACCTAACCTAACCTAACCTAACCTAACCTAACCTAACCTAACCTAACCTAACCTAACCTAACCTAACCTAACCTAACCTAACCTAACCTAACCTAACCTAACCTAACCTAACCTAACCTAACCTAACCTAACCTAACCTAACCTAACCTAACCTAACCTAACCTAACCTAACCTAACCTAACCTAACCTAACCTAACCTAACCTAACCTAACCTAACCTAACCTAACCTAACCTAACCTAACCTAACCTAACCTAACCTAACCTAACCTAACCTAACCTAACCTAACCTAACCTAACCTAACCTAACCTAACCTAACCTAACCTAACCTAACCTAACCTAACCTAACCTAACCTAACCTAACCTAACCTAACCTAACCTAACCTAACCTAACCTAACCTAACCTAACCTAACCTAACCTAACCTAACCTAACCTAACCTAACCTAACCTAACCTAACCTAACCTAACCTAACCTAACCTAACCTAACCTAACCTAACCTAACCTAACCTAACCTAACCTAACCTAACCTAACCTAACCTAACCTAACCTAACCTAACCTAACCTAACCTAACCTAACCTAACCTAACCTAACCTAACCTAACCTAACCTAACCTAACCTAACCTAACCTAACCTAACCTAACCTAACCTAACCTAACCTAACCTAACCTAACCTAACCTAACCTAACCTAACCTAACCTAACCTAACCTAACCTAACCTAACCTAACCTAACCTAACCTAACCTAACCTAACCTAACCTAACCTAACCTAACCTAACCTAACCTAACCTAACCTAACCTAACCTAACCTAACCTAACCTAACCTAACCTAACCTAACCTAACCTAACCTAACCTAACCTAACCTAACCTAACCTAACCTAACCTAACCTAACCTAACCTAACCTAACCTAACCTAACCTAACCTAACCTAACCTAACCTAACCTAACCTAACCTAACCTAACCTAACCTAACCTAACCTAACCTAACCTAACCTAACCTAACCTAACCTAACCTAACCTAACCTAACCTAACCTAACCTAACCTAACCTAACCTAACCTAACCTAACCTAACCTAACCTAACCTAACCTAACCTAACCTAACCTAACCTAACCTAACCTAACCTAACCTAACCTAACCTAACCTAACCTAACCTAACCTAACCTAACCTAACCTAACCTAACCTAACCTAACCTAACCTAACCTAACCTAACCTAACCTAACCTAACCTAACCTAACCTAACCTAACCTAACCTAACCTAACCTAACCTAACCTAACCTAACCTAACCTAACCTAACCTAACCTAACCTAACCTAACCTAACCTAACCTAACCTAACCTAACCTAACCTAACCTAACCTAACCTAACCTAACCTAACCTAACCTAACCTAACCTAACCTAACCTAACCTAACCTAACCTAACCTAACCTAACCTAACCTAACCTAACCTAACCTAACCTAACCTAACCTAACCTAACCTAACCTAACCTAACCTAACCTAACCTAACCTAACCTAACCTAACCTAACCTAACCTAACCTAACCTAACCTAACCTAACCTAACCTAACCTAACCTAACCTAACCTAACCTAACCTAACCTAACCTAACCTAACCTAACCTAACCTAACCTAACCTAACCTAACCTAACCTAACCTAACCTAACCTAACCTAACCTAACCTAACCTAACCTAACCTAACCTAACCTAACCTAACCTAACCTAACCTAACCTAACCTAACCTAACCTAACCTAACCTAACCTAACCTAACCTAACCTAACCTAACCTAACCTAACCTAACCTAACCTAACCTAACCTAACCTAACCTAACCTAACCTAACCTAACCTAACCTAACCTAACCTAACCTAACCTAACCTAACCTAACCTAACCTAACCTAACCTAACCTAACCTAACCTAACCTAACCTAACCTAACCTAACCTAACCTAACCTAACCTAACCTAACCTAACCTAACCTAACCTAACCTAACCTAACCTAACCTAACCTAACCTAACCTAACCTAACCTAACCTAACCTAACCTAACCTAACCTAACCTAACCTAACCTAACCTAACCTAACCTAACCTAACCTAACCTAACCTAACCTAACCTAACCTAACCTAACCTAACCTAACCTAACCTAACCTAACCTAACCTAACCTAACCTAACCTAACCTAACCTAACCTAACCTAACCTAACCTAACCTAACCTAACCTAACCTAACCTAACCTAACCTAACCTAACCTAACCTAACCTAACCTAACCTAACCTAACCTAACCTAACCTAACCTAACCTAACCTAACCTAACCTAACCTAACCTAACCTAACCTAACCTAACCTAACCTAACCTAACCTAACCTAACCTAACCTAACCTAACCTAACCTAACCTAACCTAACCTAACCTAACCTAACCTAACCTAACCTAACCTAACCTAACCTAACCTAACCTAACCTAACCTAACCTAACCTAACCTAACCTAACCTAACCTAACCTAACCTAACCTAACCTAACCTAACCTAACCTAACCTAACCTAACCTAACCTAACCTAACCTAACCTAACCTAACCTAACCTAACCTAACCTAACCTAACCTAACCTAACCTAACCTAACCTAACCTAACCTAACCTAACCTAACCTAACCTAACCTAACCTAACCTAACCTAACCTAACCTAACCTAACCTAACCTAACCTAACCTAACCTAACCTAACCTAACCTAACCTAACCTAACCTAACCTAACCTAACCTAACCTAACCTAACCTAACCTAACCTAACCTAACCTAACCTAACCTAACCTAACCTAACCTAACCTAACCTAACCTAACCTAACCTAACCTAACCTAACCTAACCTAACCTAACCTAACCTAACCTAACCTAACCTAACCTAACCTAACCTAACCTAACCTAACCTAACCTAACCTAACCTAACCTAACCTAACCTAACCTAACCTAACCTAACCTAACCTAACCTAACCTAACCTAACCTAACCTAACCTAACCTAACCTAACCTAACCTAACCTAACCTAACCTAACCTAACCTAACCTAACCTAACCTAACCTAACCTAACCTAACCTAACCTAACCTAACCTAACCTAACCTAACCTAACCTAACCTAACCTAACCTAACCTAACCTAACCTAACCTAACCTAACCTAACCTAACCTAACCTAACCTAACCTAACCTAACCTAACCTAACCTAACCTAACCTAACCTAACCTAACCTAACCTAACCTAACCTAACCTAACCTAACCTAACCTAACCTAACCTAACCTAACCTAACCTAACCTAACCTAACCTAACCTAACCTAACCTAACCTAACCTAACCTAACCTAACCTAACCTAACCTAACCTAACCTAACCTAACCTAACCTAACCTAACCTAACCTAACCTAACCTAACCTAACCTAACCTAACCTAACCTAACCTAACCTAACCTAACCTAACCTAACCTAACCTAACCTAACCTAACCTAACCTAACCTAACCTAACCTAACCTAACCTAACCTAACCTAACCTAACCTAACCTAACCTAACCTAACCTAACCTAACCTAACCTAACCTAACCTAACCTAACCTAACCTAACCTAACCTAACCTAACCTAACCTAACCTAACCTAACCTAACCTAACCTAACCTAACCTAACCTAACCTAACCTAACCTAACCTAACCTAACCTAACCTAACCTAACCTAACCTAACCTAACCTAACCTAACCTAACCTAACCTAACCTAACCTAACCTAACCTAACCTAACCTAACCTAACCTAACCTAACCTAACCTAACCTAACCTAACCTAACCTAACCTAACCTAACCTAACCTAACCTAACCTAACCTAACCTAACCTAACCTAACCTAACCTAACCTAACCTAACCTAACCTAACCTAACCTAACCTAACCTAACCTAACCTAACCTAACCTAACCTAACCTAACCTAACCTAACCTAACCTAACCTAACCTAACCTAACCTAACCTAACCTAACCTAACCTAACCTAACCTAACCTAACCTAACCTAACCTAACCTAACCTAACCTAACCTAACCTAACCTAACCTAACCTAACCTAACCTAACCTAACCTAACCTAACCTAACCTAACCTGACCTTTTTTTTTATTAAGAAGGGGAAATCCGTCATGGACACCCAGTCAGTCAAGACTGGGTAGTGCCGGACTCTTACCGGCTAAAACCCCTTCTTCTTCTTTGGGACCCGGTTCCTACCTTACGGTCTACCCAGGGACTCAATTTTGTCTTAAATCACTTTTGTGTCATTCGTCATTTTGTCTTCTTCGCTCATCATCTTCCTTCTTTTTTATAATTTGCTCCATATATTCTGCGATAGTGACCCACTCCCTGTGATTTCTGAGCATACAGTCTACTATGTTCTCTGGGGATAGATTCCCGCTTGTTCCCAAGTTGTGCTTCAGTCTTGATCTGTGCTCATTCCACTCAGTGCATTGGAACAGTGTGTGTTCTGCATCATCTTTTTCTGTGCCACAGTATACGCAGGCCTCTGTTTCTGCCTTGTTAATCTTTTTCAAATACTCTCCGAAAACGCCGTGTCCCGTCATGCACTGGACCATCCTTAATGTTATCTCCCCGTGTTTCCGGTCCAACCAGGGCCTTATATCACTTATGAGACGATGGGTCCATCGTCCTCTATTAGACTCGTCCCATGTCTTCTGCCATTCCAGAATAGTGGTCTCCCTCTCTGCACGCTTAATTTCCTGTGTTAAAGGTCCCTCCCGGTAGAATAATCTTCCTCTTTCTTCCGCCAGTAAATTTGCGGGTATGATTCCGGCTATAACTAGAGCTGCGTCAGTAGTAGGGCATGAATCTCGGAATCTCGCAATATCGGAATCTCGGACCGCTAAATCCGATATTACAATTCCGATACTGAGTGATCCAATATCGTAACATCGGAATCAGAAAAAAATCTACTCAAGTTTAAAAAGATGTATATTTTAGCTCTTTGCGTAGTGTGTGTGTTCGTCTCGCTTACTCGGACACACGAACTCACCTGTTTGAAAATGATGAATCTCATCTATAAGTTACCGAAGATTTCCGATGAAGTGTCAATAGAAGCAAAAATCATGGACCCAGGCAAAAATTAATATCTAAGTGACAGTTCGGATTTCTTCTGCTACTATAAGAGAGATAGAACGATCATTCCATCTCGTTCTATTCGTTCATCAGTCACGCTCGTGAACTGTGTATGATAAGACGTGTTTGTGTTTTAAGTGGTTAATGTAGATACGTGCAACGTTGCTTTAAAAGATGTGAGTACATTTTATTATCTGTTTTCTAATTCAGTATAAATATCTGTAAATGTGTATCGTACATGTGCTATTTCAAAATAAAACAAAAAAAACGTCAAAATGATTTAACCAATCTGAAAAATCTCAATCGGAGACCATAATTGCACAATGTATCAACATTGCGCAAATTTAAATCGGAATTAGGAGGAAGGCGGCCCAACGCTTACGAATTGGCTTATGGCTGGCTTAAGTGTACACTTTATTGTTGTAATGTAGTCAATATGATTCTTTCGTTCGTCGACTTTTAGGATACTACTTTGGATTGGACCGTAAAAAGATGGTTTCTCCATTTTCATTATGTGAAAATTGTAAACATTAGGGTAATTATTACATCACACAGGAACTATTAAACGTATTTTGATAAGGTTTTTACTTTTTAACGTCGATATTATTCATCCAGAAATTCCCGCGGGAAAAGACTAGAACATGGATTTTATCGAATTTCCATGCGAATAAAGTCGCGCGTGGAGTCTAGTATTGTTGTAATGTAGCACAGATTGGCGATTTATTATTACTAATAAAATTTTACCTACGCATTAAACCTGCTAGTCTAAGTTTATATATTTGTATAAAAAAATTCTTTGCAGGGGTTCATCAAAAAAGAAAGACACGTACTCAGAATTTCTCAGCAAACGCTCATCAAATGTATGGGATCATTTTCGTCGATCGGATGATGGCCAAACCGCTGAGTGCAAGATATGTTTAAAAAAACTAAAAACTACCGGGGGGTCTACTACTGGCTTGCATACACATTTACGAACTGTGCACTCAAAAATCACTGCAGTTGGACCTGCTTCATCGGAGAGTACTTCGAGCACATCATCATCACAAGAGCAGACGACAAAGCTCAAGAAACGGAAACTAATGACTGAATACTTCAAGTCTTCAGAATCGCTGGAGGTTGTTGTTACTCGAATGACCGCCTTAAATGGTGCAAGTTTCAGATTCTTTTCTGAAAGTCAAGATCTTCGGCAGCTCTTCAAAAAAAGTGGATACGACTTACCGAAAACGCCAAATACTATTGCGAAAATGGTTCTTGAACATGCCGAACTAGTCAAATGTGAAACAATTAAAACCATAAAGCTCATGAAGGGAAATGGAGAAAGATTTACAATGACTCTCGACGAGTGGACCTCTCTTCGAAACAGGAGATATATGAACATAAACCTTCATTGCAGAGCTTTTGGAGGTTTCGAATTCAAGAATCTTGGACTTGTCAAAATAACGGGGTCCATGCCAGCTGCAGCAGCTCTGTCCATTATACGCGAGCACCTTGCCAAGTTTAATATCGTCCTTGAAGAAGATATTATTAGTCATACAACCGATGGCGCCAGTGTAATGAAAAAAATGGGTTCATATATCCCCGCCCACCATCAACTCTGCCTCGCCCACGGTGTTCAGCTTGCTGTGATTGATACCTTGTATAAGACAACGACTACTGCCGACGCCCAGCTCGAGCCCTCCCTCCAGCATGAAATGGAATCCACAAATCGCTCAGACTCAGAAAGCGACGTTGATAATGATTGGTTAACAGAGTGTGATGGCTTCGAAGTAGAAAGCTCAAGAGTTCGGACAACTGATCCAAGAAAATACAAAGAGGTGATTGGAAAAGTACGATGCCTGGTAAGATCAATCAGAAAGTCACCTCTCAAAGCCGATGCCTTGAGAGCTTACGTTAGGAAAGAGTTTGGGGAAAACATCCAGTTGCAGTTAGACTGTCGAACAAGATGGTCCAGCATGAATGATATGATAGGATCGTTCCTAAAAATGAAGGACTGCATCTTCAAACTTCTGATTGACATTAAATCAGACATATCCTTCACAGATGTGGAAATTCGGACATTAACCGATATCCATCGTAGTTTGGAAGTGGTAAAAATGACTGTATTGTCTATTTGCCGACGCGATGCCACACTGTATACGGCAGACACAGCATTGAAATTTATGCTGAATAAACTTGACCAGCAAAATACGCATCTCAGTTCAAGTCTCGCTGCAAACTTACGAAGTCGAATAAAAGAAAGACGACTATTAATAGCTGGAGTATTACACTACCTTCATGATTCCGAAAGCTTCTACAGTGCTTCAGAAGACGATGTATTTCCGAAACCCACAAGTGGGGAAATATGCGATGTTATTGCAAGCCTGTTGAAACGTCTCAACTATATCGAAAAACCTACTGGCAGTCCCGGCGTCAGAGAAAAAGAGACTGCAGCGATAACAGCTGTTTCATTATCTTCCGATGATGATGATGAGTCCGTAGCTACAGAAAGTATTCTCGCTACAACGAGTAAGCTGACCCTGCAACAAGAATTTGAGAAGGAAATGGAAAAATGCAAAAAAAAGAAGAGGGCAGTGCTTCCGTCCGAAGAATTAGATCTTTTGGTATTTTTAATGACTGAAAAAGCAATATATGACAATAAAGGTGAAAGGGGAGTATATCTAACACGGGCGTACAAGTATCTTTCATCAATTTTGCCTACTAGTGTTGAAAGTGAGCGTGTTTTTTCGTCGGCCGGATATTTCTGCAATAAAATACGAAGTTCACTCTCCGACAAAATGCTTGACGCTTTGTTGTTCTTGAGAACACATTACTAAGAAAAACGAGATTTAAAAAAATAAACGTTCCTATTTACTCTTTATTTCTAATAATTGTTGTTCTAAGTTGTTAATTTTGCTTCCACATTTTAAAAAATAAGAAATTTTTGTCGATATTGATTCTGAATTGTTGTTCTTAGTTGTTGATTTTGTTTCCACACTTTAAAATATAAGAAGTTTTAATAATATTGGTTCTTAATTGTTAATTTTGCTTCCACACTTTAAAATATAAGAAGTTTTAATAATGTTGATTCTGAGTTGTTGATCTTAGTTGTTGATTTTGATTCCACATTTTGGATTATAAGAAGTTTTAATAATGTTGATTCCGAGTTGTTGTTCTTAGTTGTTGATTTTGCTTCCACATTTTGGATTGTAAGAAGTTTTAATAATGTTGATTCTGAGTTGTTGTTCTTAGTTGTTGATTTTGCTTCCACATTTTGGGTTATCAGAAGTTTTAATAATGTTGATTCTGAGTTGTTGTTCTTAGTTGTTGATTTTGCTTCCACATTTTGGATCATAAGAAGTTTTAATAATGTTGATTTTGAGTTAGGTAGTTTAATTAGTAATAAGTATGGGATAATAATCTGTAAACAACTATTTTTTGTGCCAAATTAAAGAATACGAATATTTTTTTACGTTGTACTCATTTCTCCTATATACCTACCTACCGAATTTGTGCAAGGTATGAAGAAAATGTGCACTTTCTAACGAATATGTGTAATTCCGATACTAATATCGGAATTCCGATATTGAGTTCGAATATCGGAAATCAGTATCGGAATTGAAAATCGTCCGATATTACATGCCCTAGTCAGTAGAGACCGTTTTATAGGCTCTACATACCCTTAGGACCATGGGTCTCTGTCCATTTAGTATAAGGTCTTTTTGATAATTATTCTTTAGTGTGTGTTGCCATACAGGGGCTGCATATAGAATTATTGATTGTGTTGCTAACGCCAACACCCTCCTCTTAATTTGCCCGGGACCACTTGTATTGGGCAGTAGGGTTGTCATAGCTCGTGTGGTTTTGTGTGCCTTGTTACATACATGATTCAGGTGTTTGGTAAAGGTTAATCCCTGATCCAGGGTAACACCAAGGTATACTGCTTCTCTTCATAGTTCTATTCTTTGTCCCTCGAATTCAAAACTTATATCGTTTGATTTTCTGTGTCGACTTAGGATTATTGCAACAGTTTTTTGTGGAGCAACGCTGAGCTTATTTCTTTTCATACAGTGTCCAATATTGTGAAGTGTGGCATTTGTCTTCGCGATTAACTCGTTCTTTGTTACGGCTGTTACGGAGACCGCTAAATCATCCGCATAACATACGAGCTTTACATCTTCTGGTACTTTTACTTTCATAACATCGTCGTACAACAGGTTCCACAGTGTCGGTCCCAACACGGATCCCTGGGGCACCCCTCCTCCTATCTCCATTTCGGTATCTCTTTCCAGAATGACTTTCCTGTCTGTTAGGTAGTCTTCTACGATGCTGCATACGCCGCGGTCGATTTCCAAACCTCGCATTTTTTCGACCAAAATGCCCCAAGAAGCCGTGTTGAAAGCGTTCTTTACCACCCGTATCAGCACGTTGAGCCTTTTTGCCTCTCGTGCCGCGCTTGCCAACGCTTGGACGCTCATTATTGCATCCACTGTGGTTTTCCCTTTCCTAAATCCATATTGTGATTCACTCAGGCCTCCATTTTTTTCTATGTCTTTAATTAATTTTTCGTTTATAATAGACTCAAACAATTTAGCTATCACATTTATGAGGCATATGGGTCTGAATTTTATTTCTTCTGCTGGGTTTTTTCTGGGTTTCTCTATTAGCACCAGTTTTGCTTTTTTCCACTTTTCTGGAAATGTTCCGTTTTCGTATAGATCTCCAAAAAGGTTTTTGAAGTATCCTATGCTGTGGGTAGCAAGTTCTTTTATAACTCCAGGAGAGATGTTGTCTGGTCCGGGGGCTTTCCCAATTTTTATTCTCTTCACTGCTCTCTCCAATTCGTCTTTAGTGATTTCTAAATCGTCGTTTCTCTCGATATTTCTCCGGTTTCTTCTTAAAGTGTTACACTCAGGACCCATGAATAGTTCCTTAAATATTTCTATCTTCCGCTCTATGGGAATACTTGTAACCGGACTAGCGGTGCGAAGTTGGCTTTTCACAATTTTGTAGGCATCTCCAAAGATGTCATTGTCCAGTTTCTCACAAAGAGAATTCCATGCTTGGTGTTTTTCTTTTGCAATGCTCTTTTTCAGTGCGTTTTTTGCGTCTTTATATATTTTTTCTTTTTGTTGTCGCTCTATTCCGGTTTAAGTTCTTTGATAGAGCCTTCTTTTTCTTTTGACGTCTTGTATGTTTTCTTGAATGTTGACTGTCCACCAATAAGGCAATTTATTTCCTTCCTCACTTCGCACTTTCGGCGTACTTCTCTTGTAGGCTGTCTATAGCTCTGGCGCAGGTTTGCGGGGTTATTTCTTCATCCATCGTCAGGTCCATAAATTCTCTTTTCAGAGTGTCAAAGTTTGTTGCTCCAATGGTCACTAAGTGTCTCGTCTTCCAGGGTTTCCCACGACGTTCCTTCTCTCACCGTACTATCACAGGCCAATGTTACGTCAATATAGGACGCCCCATTTGGTCTCACACATGTGGGAGTTTTTCCATCGTTTAGAATGTTTAAATTCCGAGTAATTGCCCAGTTAAACAGCTCTTTGCCCTTTGTATTTGTAATATTGCCTCCCCATGAAGGGTGTTTAGCGTTTAGGTCTCCCGCCACAATGAATTTGTAGTATTTGTTATTGTCCATGTCTTGCTTAATTTTGCCCAGTATCGATTCAAATTCCGCCAGATCGCATTTGTTTGGACTCAAATACAGGCTATATATAATTTTTCCGTCTATCTTAATTCTAACGGCACCTTCAAACTCTTTGTATTCCAGTATCTTATGTTTTCGGCTGGTATTTATTATAGCTGCGTCCTTTCTTGCATCAGAGTACAGGTGTTTTCCTCGACATTTGTTTTTGTTTGGTTCACTTATAACTAGAAAGTCACATACTTTTTCGCCCGCCACAGCCAGAGCCATGTCGTGAGCAGCTGCACACCGTCCAACATTTATTTGGAGTAACTTGATGCCTTGGACTCTTGAAACCTTTTTCTGTTCTCTCTTTCCTCATTTAGAGCTTTCCTGAGAGCAAGACATTTACCATCACCCGCTGCATGGCCATCCAGTTTGCAGAGCGGGCAGTATGGTTTTTCTTCGCATTTTTCTGCCTTATGTCCCTCCTTAGAGCAGTTACGGCAGCATCTTGATCGGTCCTCTTCCCTGAATTTTGCGGCTCTGTGTCCGTATGCCCAACATCTGAAGCACTTGATTAGGTCTATCCTTTCTCTGACTGGACACATACTCAGCCCGATGCGGAGATACAGTACTGGAAAAATTATTATGGATTTTTTAGAATAATGCAATTGCTGTCACATTTTTACTTTACTTTCCAATTCAAGCTCTTGAATCGTACTTTCTTTGGTATTATTTTAGCTGGGCATTTATTGTGCATCATATTTTTCATCTGATGCACATTTTTATTTATGAATCGCAACATTTTATATTATTTTATGGAAAGCAACATTGATTTTTCTGTGTTGAGTCATAACTTTGTATTTTTTGTCATTGTGTTGTGTTCTGTTTCGGCGAGTTGTTGTCATTAAAAATCACATTTTTTGATAACTTTTTCTGCATGGTTCAGTTTTGACAAGTGTTTGAACCACTTTGTTTTAAATTTCAATTATTAATAAGCATTACTTTTAACCCTTATCGATAAAAACAAGATATGGGTAAAAACAAGGATTTAAGTCCTCGAAAAATGGGACAAATAAAAGTTTTGCTAGAAAATTCGGCACTTAAACAAAGATATTGCTAGGAAATTAAATGTATCAACTCAAGTTGTTGGTGTCATTAAAAATAAAATCGAAAAAGGCAATGATGTGAGCCCCCAAAGACTTGGAAACTGCGGGAGAAAAAAGATAACTACGCCTAGAACTGACAGAAAAATCCAAAAAATTGCTCTTAAGGATAGAAGAGCAACGTGCTTGAAGATTTCTAGCTTGCTGGGTGTAGATGGAATCTCCATGAGTAGAAGAACTGTTAATAACCGACTTTTAGAGTGTGGTTTGAGAGCATACCGTCCAAGGAAGAAGCCACGACTTACAGAAAATATGAAGAGTGCAAGGTATGCGTGGGCAAAACAGCACAAATCTTGCACTATTGATGATTGGCAAAAGGTAAATTTGTTGTTTCTTATTCACTATACATGTCTGAAGGAAAATCAGTCGTAATCACCTTTTACTTTTACTCATTTTATGAATTTGCATGATAATAATAACACAGTGTAACATTGTAATTCAACGTACTTGAAACCAAAACATCAAATCATAAGTTTCAACTGATACTAAACCTCTATATAACAGTAAATTTCGTTTCAGGTTGTGTTTTCTGATGAGTCCACAATCGCAATTTTGGATGACAGGATCCAAACTGTACGTCGTCGACCTGGAGAAGAGTTTTTGCCAGATTGTTTGAAGAAAACGGTTAAATTTCCTCAAAAAATTATGGTATGAGGGGCGTTTTCCATTAGTGGAACTAGCCGATTACATATTATGGATGGCATGATGAACCAGGATAAGTATATACAGGTGCTAGAGACTCGAGTTGTGCCTCAAATTTGAGAGTGGTTTGGATCAGACTCCTGTATTTTCCAGCAGGACTCGGCACCATGTCATAAATCAAAAAAAGTCATGACATGGTTCCGCCAAAATGCAATCCAGGTTCTTCCATGGGCAGGAAACTCACCAGATATGAATCCTATAGAAAATTTATGGGATTCACTAAAAAATTAAATACACCAGGTTCCTGTAACAACAAAAACCCAGCTCATCGAACGCTTAATAGACGTGTGGTTTCACTCCGAAAAAATTAATTCTTTGTGTAAAAAATTGATTGAGAGTATGCCACGCCATATCCAATCATTAATTTCTGCAAAAAGTGGTCAAACTAAATATTAAAATATGTATTTTTGTTTAACCAATTGAAATAAATAAACTTTGTTGAGAAATAAATATTCGAATTCTGTTTAAATGAAGCCCAAATGCCAAAATTTTGTCAAATATAAAAAATCCATAATAATTTTTCCAGTACTGTAGTTGTCTGCCAGAATTTTCTTTGCATCCTCTGCGTCTATGAAAACCGTTGCCACTTGGGTTCCACATCTCGCCGGTCTCAGTGGCCTTACTGTCAACTGGTCGGCATGGTCGATTTTCCCAGTTACCATAATTGACTCTTTGACCTCTTCGTCATTTGTTATTGCGTCTATGCCAGCTATGTGCAGGGTTTTTGATCTTCTATTAATCACTATGAGGCCTTTGCCCTTTACAATCTTTTTTAGTGATTCCGATATGTTTGCGTCCTTTTTCACATTCAGAATAACCTGTCCGTTCCTTGTTTCTCTAATATTTGTTATTGAGTTCCTCTCGTCCTGGGTAAGACTTTTCTTCATTCTCATCAGAGTTTCCGCGTAGGTTCCTTTTTCAGTGTCTATGATGATTCTTTCTCCTTGATCTTTTTTAACTTGGGGCTCCCTTCTTTTTGATCGGGCCAGTTTTAAAGTCACTTTTATTCCTGATCCACGGAAGAGGAATTCTGTCATCTTTCTGAGTATATCAGCCTCCATCGCGAATGATGATGCGATAGTAAGACTGTGCACATTTTTGACAGAGACCTTCTCCTTTATTTCTTTGAGAATATTAAATGTTTTTTCTCTTGGATCTTGTTTCTTATCAATGTCCTGTGTGAAGAAGAACAGGATATTCCTAGATGATTCTTCAACTTTCGACCCTATCTTGACGTGAGACCTCTGTTCCATCTCAATGTAGTTCCCCTCTTTACCTGTTATTCTTTCCACTCCATCTAGCTTCGGATATCTATTTTGAATTCTCTTGGTCAGGCTGTTAGAATTTTCCTCGTCAGACATGATGAAAGAGATATGCTCGGTTTTCAGATTAAATATATTTTCATAGTTTGTATCGACATTCTGGTAACAGTTTTCTGAACAGCGGTTGTTGCCAATCTTTGTTAATTCCTCGTAGGAATCGCTTGATTTAAGCTCACTCAGATCGCGAATCTCGTTCTGCGTATTCTGTTCAATGATTTTTCTTTCCAGACTTTGCATTCTCTCTTCTTGCTTCTGTTTGTATTCATGAAACTCCCTCCGAAGATCCTTTAGCTCCTCTTCATTATTCTTTACTCTTGAAGCTGCCTGAAATACCAGATTTTGGATTTCACCGGCAAGCTTTTTGACTTCTTTATGTACGTTTTTGTTAGTTCGAACAAAAACGCACAGCTCATCTACTTTGCGATCCAGGTCCTCAAGCCCCGCCTCCGCAATTACGGCTTTCTCCTGTGCTGGACTGGATCGTTTTTTTCGTTTGTTAGCTCTACCTTTAGATGGAGTGAGAGTAAAGACATCACTTTCATCGTTACTGTTTTCGGTGGTGGTCGGGGATCTCCCTTCCCCACCCCTTTTACTTTCTTTATCTTGAGAGTCCTGAAAGATATCTATCTGTTTAACCACTTTCAGTGTCCTGGTATCCATTTGAGATCCCGGTGGGGTTCGTCGAATGGAGTCCCTTCTCTTGAATGGATCTCCACATTCTTCCTCTCTCTTCGCTGCCTTCTCACCTATCTCATAGCGCTGCAAAATATTCGATCGATTCTTGCCCTCCCCAGAGTCCGAGGGGCAGTCCGAAGAAACTTCGGGGGGGGATTGTCCACTGCTTAGAGCAGCGGTACCCCCCTGGGGTATGTCCATGTTTGAATTCGACGTCATATCATAAAACTCTTCTGCTGTTTTGTTTTAGGCCAGCTCCTATAGAATCTCCCGTTAACGAACGGGTATTGACAGATTCATGCCACCTTTTGTTTTAGGGTGAGGTCCCTTAGGGCACGTCTAACATGCATGTAGACTAACAGGCAAGCTCATGCCTAGGATTTTTGGTTAGCCCCGAGTATTTCATTTCCTCGGTACCACACATATCTGTGAGGCATTCCTCTATCCACCACCCGAGGAGGCGCCCGATGGGGGATCCCGTACCCCGCACGGGAACCTAACCTAACCTAACCTAACCTAAGGCTTGGATAATGAGTGCGGGTTGAGTAGGATAATGCATTGTCTTTGCTTTGTCGATGTGTGTATTGTTTCTGTCCATAATATGAGAAATTCGGACTTAGTTCCCTGTGGAACTGGGCCATCATTATGTATTTTTAAATGTTTTGTTATAATGATGAATAAATAAATAAATAAAATTTTGTTCTCTCTGTTTACGTCACTTGGGATACAGCATGTTAACCACTAGATTAGTTCATCATTTTATTGTTGGCTTAATTAAAATGTTGAATACATTAAGCGAATTCCTCAGATTCCGTGGAGAGCTCGACAAATATCAAGTCTTTCACTCCTTTCCGTAGATTTCGAGTGTCCCGTAAAAGGCAATGTTCAAAAAAATGAGTCTTAAATTCAGCGGTGGGGTACGCTACCTATCCTGAATGTCATGTTTTTTTGTTGACACCGAGAGAACAGTTTGTATGTTTATTGAACGAAAAAGGTCTACTGGTTTTCCCATTTGAGGTAGGTATATGTATACCATGGTGGTGTAGTAATTTCATTAATTTTTACTGTCGTCTTCTAACTAGTGTAGCGAAAATTATTATATTATGCTCATCTTTGCTCATTTAGTAAACATAGGCATATGTAGGTATCTATCTATCTATTTATCTATACCCTCACGCCGTGTCCCAAGTGGGCTAGGCAGGGAGAACGGAAAGCCAAACAGATCTATCTTTACACACTTCCTTCGTTTTCTCCACATTCATACAGTTTCTCATACACGTACGTCGGTTCCTCTTACTCAACACGCGGCCGTCCTTGAGAATTTGATCCACGTGATCAAACCACGTGGTTCTCGGACGCCCGCGCTTTCTTTCACCCTTTCTTTTAGACAAGTATATCCTCTTTGTCATTCTTACGTCGTTCATTCTTTCAACATGGCCAAACCACCGTAGTTTACTCACGCGCATTCTGTCCACAACACTCTTCTTGCATCCGCTCATTCTTCTAATATCATTATTCTTCACTCTATCACGCAGCGTTTTACCAAGTATTCTTCTCAACGATTGCATCTTCACTGCATTTATTCCACTTTCGTCCTTTTTCAACCACGTCCATGTCTCGCTTGCATACATAAGTGACGGTACCAGAAGGTACCGTCACTTATGTAAAATATGTAGGTATGTTTATTTCAAAACTGAGATATGTATATCACGTAATAAAAAAATTAAAACTACTACGGATGTAAGTTTATAATGAACATTTTCTTATATCAGTAAGAAATACTTTGTATGTTTTATTTTTTAAGTACTATGCACCTAAAACCACAATCCTCATGTTTTGGATAAGGTTCCAAGACTTACATACACTTGCGCAAAATAATGGCGCGTATTTTAAATGACGAAAACGTATAAGATTTTTCGTTATATTCATAAATCAAATTTCTTAGTTTCATAATAATGAAAATGTCTAGATATCCACAAGATATCATTAGATACATGTAAATATATTTTTACAAACAAATGTTGTTAATAAATGCCTCTTTATGAAAAGATATTCGACAAAATAGGCTAACACATCTATGTTTGTGGATAGCAGCAGTGGCACGGACAATAGCGCCCAAACATAGATTTGGCTCGCACTGAAAAAGTTAAAATATTTCTATCTTACATAAAATTATAATACAGGCCGATAAAAATCATACACCTTGAAATTTAAATGACGAAACAGTAGTTCCGTGATTAAACTATTTAAATGTTTTGTTAGAATCTTGGGGTAGAAAGGAACTTCATGCCAGACACCTCATTGATCACAACCAATCTTATGTTGACAAATATGCGTCAAACAGGTGGTTGACCATTGGGGAATTGTATGGGGAAACCGAGGGTTTTATGTTAGCTATTCAAGATCAGGAAATAAATACAAAAAATTATCAAAAATATATCATAAAAAAATCAAAATATAATTGATGATTCGTGTAGGAAATGTCTGGCCAAACCGGAAACAATACAACACAGTTTCGGGTTGTTCTACTCTCGCTCAAACTGAATATACTAATAGACATAATCATATCGCAACAATAATACATCAAAATTAAGCGATTAAACATAATCTAATTAACTCGCAAATAAAACCCGAAACCGATTTTAGAAAATCAAATCACAGGATCTATTATGATAAAACAATAATAACAGATAGACAAATGCATCATAATAGACCCGATTTAGTATTACATGATAAACGTAATAAAATAACATACCTAATATACATCGCTGTCCCAAATACACATAATATTATACAAACAACCGTCGCAGAAAAAAACGTAAATATACAGAACTAGCAGGAGAAATAAAAAATATTTCGCATTCTAGGTCCGTTTATATAAATACCTTTAGTCATGTCAGCTACAGGGGTAACTCCGAAATCTTTAATAAATAATTTACAAAAATTCGATTTACCGGTTAATTTATACATTAAAATTCAAAAATCTATTATAATAAACACTTGTAATATTGTAAAAAAGTTTCTGAACACAGATATTTCAGGCACGATGCTGGTATTTTGATCCCGCGTTTTGAGCCTAATCCTTTGATATCCTGTATATCTGGATAGGTGAATTTTTCCCGGCATTAGACTGTTAAGTTTTTGTGAGACCATGACTGATCATATGGAGACTTATCTGGTTGTATAATGCTGAGAAGTTTGGATGGAAATTCTGCCGCCACGTTAAAAAACCGTAATTATTTTAAACAAAAATAATTTGGGTTCATGGCATTGAAATTGGTCTGTCATTTCTTATGTACGTGACATTGAAGTATGTATTTTATTTCAAGACACATCTCGGGATTTGTTAGTACACATGTAGATACCTATATCCACTCTTACACATTGTTTCCGAGTAAGTAGTACATACCTATCTACCGTTATTTTATTTGTTTATAAAAAATAATAAAAATTGTTATTTATAAAATATTTTATATTAATTTTATAGTAAGTAAGTAAGTTTTACTGATATTTTTTACCTATATTAACACGAAAAAATTAATTGAGGAGCATGGACTTTATAAGCCTGGTTGTGATTGGGCGGTGGTATGCTTTGTACTTTTTGGATAATGTAGTGTTTATACGAGGCGACATAAAGGCCTGACGATTTCGCTTGCATAAAAAACAAAATCCGTCAGTCGTCCATTGATCGTGAAACGTGTTCACACAGTCCACCGACATAGATTCAATCTGTCAGATTTTGACGTTGTTTACAAAATGGCGGACATCGAGGTAACGATTGCGAGGTGTTTATCATTAGTTAAAAATATTATAGTAGAGAATATAAGGCGTCTTGTAATATTAACCTTTACCTGTGGACGTGATTTGATTTTTACACTACCTTGGACGTGAGACCTGACAGACTGCTATGTTTAAATCCACATTATATAATAAACACTAATAAAAACGATTTAAAACTAAAACTTTAAATTATTGTCTCATAATAATAAAATATGGATGTAAAAAATAACATTTATACTTTATGTATAAAAAACAGATACCTATTATCATCATCTCGCCCTCAACGCTCCTCTCGGGAGCACAGGGCAGAAACCAGCCTCCTCCATTCAGAGCGTGTCTGCACCAATTGCGTCACCTCTTTCCAAGACATTCCCTGCGCTCTGATATCGTTGTCATAGGAACGGTGTATTGTGAAAGAGGGACGCCCAGGCTGATGGAACCCTTGCGGACGGAAAAACAGTGCTATTTTTGGACAACTATCATTGGACATTCTCAAAACATGTCCCAGCCAGAACCATCGTCTCTCCTGTATTACGGAGATTTCATGTCTCTGCTGGGTGCGTCGGCGCACAGCATCATTTGTAACATGTTCATTCTATTTGACATCCAAAATCCTTCTAAGACACTTGTTTTCAAAGCTTAGTATCTTCCGCTCTTGAGCCTTGGTTAAGTGCCAAGACTCACAGCCATACAGAAGGATTGGGATGATGCACGCATTGAACAAGCGACATTTTGTCCAGATGCTGAGTCCAGACGCCTTCCAAACTTTGTTCATGTTATTGAAAGCCCCGCTAGCAGCTCCTATGCGGATTGGTAATTCCGACCGGAAATCACCCTCTGGCATTATGGTTGCTCCCAGATACTTAGGTAATTTTTAGCCTACTTTTGATATAGCCATAATTTATTTAGTAACCATGATTTTAAATTCAATTAGAAACATGAAATCTTAAATTATAATATACGAGGTATAAAATTTTAACTAAGCGCGAAAACAAAAAATCTGACAAACGACTAATTCACGTAATTTATTGGCAAAAAGTTTAGAGTTTTGCAGGCCAATGGGCTATCTGAATCTAATACAAACATATGATGTCTTTATTTTAATTTTTGCTGGACACATTCTGTTCATTTGCATCTTCATTTACATCACTTTGCTATACAAATTCTGCATATGGCGTAAGAAATTCATCAATATCGTCTTTGATATCCAACTAATCCGAACCAAGTAGTATCTCATTCAACTTGCTTTCAAGAAGAGTTAGTCATTTAATATATTATTTTTTTGTAAATCATTCTTCGGAACTTTCAAATGGTCGTTTTTCAGCCATTTTGTACTAAAAAATAAAAAAAATACAAAATTTTCCTATGAAAATATTTTGTATGATAAATATGGACAAGCGGTCTGACGGACCGCTGCCAATTTTTTTTAAATAACATAACTTATGTACCAATGAATAAATGACGCGACCTCCACTCAAAATGGTTATCCCACAACTAACCTGGACAGCAGTGCAGATAAGGTAGAAGGATCCAAACTACCAAAACGAAATTGATGCGGGGCCTGTGAGACCGCACGTCCACAGTAGAAGGTTAAGGTAACAAACGCCACAAATGAAAAACAAAGATAAAGACTATCATGAAACGGGAAGCAGTTATAAAGTTTTTTACCATAGATACGGATGCCGCACATACCTGTCTACGCATGTGCGCATCGGTCCACCAACGAAAAAAGTTGAAAGGCGGTGAACTTGAGACGATATCATTTTTACTGGTTTTTATCGTTTCAGATTAATTGTTAATTTGTTCACACGGTTCAAATAGCTGACGATATTTTGGTGTCCTAGCGATATTCGCCTCGGGTTATCTCCCCATAAGACACATTTTGCTACGGCAAATGTTTTTGTAAGCAGTTTACAAGTCCGAAAAGACAGCTGATTAATTGGATATAATTGATGCACAGTGAAAATCATATGAGTAACATTATAGCGATATTAAGTGCAGTAATAATAGAAATATATTTATTTAAAGATTTACTACACATGTAACTAGAAATTTACAGGTCAAGATATGAAATATTTGTTAAGGTACCTATTGAACAAAACATAATATATTGTTTAATCAACGAAATTCATCGTAGTCATTCAACGTAGTCTACGTGAGTCGCTCATGTAGCCGAGTCGACATATAATGTTGCGATACTTTTTTCTATTGGCTTGAGAACAAAAATTTTGTTTCTTGAAAAAATATACAGAATTACCTAAACATACAACAAAAATAGCTAAGCAAACCTAAACAAACAAATGGCATAGAAAATATATGATTTTCGAAATGAGTCGGGCCAACTTCACATTTTTTTTTGTTAAAAAAGGGTAGAAAAAAGGCTAAACAAACCTCAACAAACGCTAAATAAACGAATTGCATCAAAAGTATTCTATTTTCGAAAAGGTTGGGCTTCGTGAAACCAGTGCCAAAAATTTTGTTTTTTTTTTTTAAAAAGTGTGGAAAAAGGGCTAAACAAACCTAAACAAACGAATTGCATAAAATATATTCAATTTTCATTTTTGTTTTTTTGAAAAGAAGTATAGAAAAGGGGCTTAACAGATGATGAAAATAGCTAAACAAACCTAAACAAACGCTAAAAAAACAAAGGCATAAGAAAAACGATTTTCGAAATGGGTTGTGCCAACTTTACAGACATGGTTTTTGATCCTGTAGCTCTCTGTCAGTGATCTCCCAAGATTTTAATATGTTCATGGGACATCATAAGGGAATTATCTCGATTAATGCTGAGGTTCTAAATTTTGTAAATAGATTTATTTCCAAATTAATTTTACTATTGCATACTGAAAAAGATGTTCTTAAATAATTTTTTTGAAAGATATATCTGGGTTTTTGTTATAAACCCAAATACAACCTTATTCACATATCATATTTTTATTTCATATATTTTCATATCTACAAAATATTATCGTTTTTACTACTACTACTATACCATCACGGCATATCCCACAAGTGGGGTAGCCAGCAGATCAGCTGTCCTCTTCGTGCCAATATAAAATCAAGACATTCAGGATGGGTGGCAAACCTCATCGCTGAATTTGAGATGTACAATGTCTTAATTTTTTCGAACACCTGCCTTTTACAGGACACTCGAAAACTTACGCAGAAGAGTGGGAGACCAATTCTTTACCGGGTGCTCCACGGGACAAGTTCGTTTTTAATTTAATGTTTTGTATTATATGTGATAAATAATATGTATATCTAAATATTATTATGTCGTATATATTATATACAACGTCAAAGAGAACATGTAATCATAACATAACATGTTTAGACAATTCACACAGACCGAGCTAGTCCCAAATTGAGATATGAATCTTGTATTATGGGTACCTACTAATACGACGATGCACAATTATGTATATACCTACAATGCACTTAACACATATAATCTGTTTATTTTTATAAATTGTAGCAAATATTTTTAAATAAAATATTTAAACATGAATTACTATGTTTATTTGTTACATTAATTTAAATTACGCTATCGCGATTTCAGTGCACTTGCACCATTGACGAGCTTTTCAAGACTTGAAAAGCTCGTCAATGGTGCAAGTGCACTGAAATCGCGATAGCGTAATTTAAATTAATGTAACAAATAAACATAGTAATTCAAGTTTAAATATTTTATTTAAAAATGTCTAGAAATTGTTAAATAGTTAATGCCTCTAAAATAAGTGAAATTGTAGCAAATATTTCGCTTGCTTATAATAATATTGTTAAACCTGTATAATTATATAGGTAGGTGTACCTAGGTAGGTACAAACATAATATTGTGTAGGTACTTACCTACTGAATAGTAATTTTTAAAATAAAGATATTAAGATAACGTAATATGTAGGTGATGATAATGTAGGTAGGTATTGGTCACTCGGAGATGAAGGGTGCGTGCGCATCCCCGTGACGTCACCGAATCGTATCTCCCCGGCCCGGTATCCCCACGTCTCTCACATAAGTAATATTATTACTATATGGATACAGCTCTGTACAGCACAGCATTCGGCGGTATTCACTGTTCAGTGCTCAATGCTCACTGACACCAGTCTCAGTATAATCTCGCCTCTGTTGGTGTTTGTACGTAGGCTCGAGCCGCGTATTTATTTCTCTCTCTCTCTCCCTGTTCTGTCACATACAGTTCCGAATCACTAGAATATAACGCGCCGATACTTGTCGACTTGCAGTGAATTATAAATAATGCAAATACATGTAATGTACTGTGAACTAGTCACCTGTTAATATAAAGTGTTATCCATCATCTCAATGTATGTATGTACTTGTATTTATTTAGTTGTTGTTATTATTATTATTATTATCATAGATATGCTTAATATTAAAACATGTAATATTATCTATACATATCTACCTACCAGGTGCCAGGTGCACAGACAATCATTCATCAGGTGGATACCTAGTACTCATATAGGTATATATTATATAGATTCACGTACCTACAGCACATTACCTACTGTGGTGACAATAAATGCATCATCAATGCATATTGAGATAGGTACTAAAGAAATAACAAATTGTTAGACTACTTTGAAAAAATCACTTTACACTTATCATCTATCAGTAGTAAAGTGCAACAAATAATGAGAAAAACATTCAATTACTTATACATAATTTACGTTTTACCAAGAAACCCATCTAGCCAAGATTAATAGGTACGTAGGTAGGAATATTGTGTTAACTATCTCTGCTCTTAAAAATGTATCCGATCCAAAAAATTCTTTGTACGGAAATAACGATTGTAATTTATTTGTTCCAGTGACTATCCAGTGATTTGTTTGGAGCCTTTAAAGGGGCCCAATTAGTGAGTACTCTAGTGCAGTGCAGTGTATGCAGTGTGGTGTAGTGTGGTGCGGTGCAATATTGCTTGTTGTATGTAGTGTATGTATTCATAGATTTTAGTACAATTCTGTCTGTGGAGGGTATATTACACGACAAGGGGTTGTGCTGAGTGTGCATGCATGGAGTGCGATGTGCGGGGCCATGTAGAGGGATGTGATGGATCGGCATGAGCGAGTCGGAGTGGCCGTGGGACGAGTGGCCCGCGGATTACAACGCGTCCCTGTGGCCGCCGTGCAACACGAGTGCATCCTCCTGGGAACAGAGCGATGTTTCGTCTCCTCGGCTCAACATCTCCTCGGGCCCTCTCACTCCGGAGAGCCGCCGTATCGACACGAAACTCTTGCACGCCATCCTCAAAGCCACTGTCTTGGGCCTCATTATCCTCTCCACTGTCATAGGTGAGCCACAATCATAATATCTGTCTTCACTTAGTAAATAGTATAAAAGTGAAATCTATCAACTCATATTATAATATGTGTTTTCATGGAATAAATAAAAATAAATAAATAAATAAAACCAAGGCCTTTGATTGATTGAATCAGCTGCCACGATATAAATTATGCGCCAATGTAAAATTTATTAATAAAGACCAATATATTGTTTTATAGAAAGAACTTATTAATGCTTTAAGTAAAATATTTCGTCATATCTCTCAGGTGAGCTAGTCAGCAGATTCACTGAAACTAATGAATATACAGTTCTACCTTTTTGTGTGATAAAAATAAGACATTCAGGGTATTAACAAACCTTTCGATGAATTGATTTTTATAAACTTATAATAGTTTTTGTTATTATTTTTATATTGTGGATGAATAGGTTTATTTTAATAACATATTTATTTTTAAATTATGTAGCTCAAGAGATTAGAGTGACAATAATGAAATAAAAAAAACATCATTCATTCATTTATTTCGAATATTATATCAATAATAATATTGAGTTAAAAAGTGACGGCACAGAGAGGACGACATGTATCTATGTAGTAAGCATACATATGCATTAATTCGAAAATTAGTATGTTGGCTTCCTCTTGATCTCACTTTGGAAGCTATGCATTTCTCTCCAAACATCATACATAACTCTTCACTGGCGCCCTTGAAACGGTCTAGGGACTGTTAAACGGCGTCAAAATAAAATCATCCAGAATCATCATCATCATCATAATATTGGCATCAATAAATCTCCTAATATATCTTCCAATGAGATAAATCAGATGTTCTTTTCAAAAGTTTTATTTATTTTTTAAATTATAATTTCAGCACATTTACGGCTTTCGCCTTTTACATGTTACTTCCGACTTACTTCCGATGGCCGAACAGCCCTTGTAGGACCTTTGCCTCCTAAACAATAGATCTCCAAGCCTTTCTATCCTGAGCAATGGACTGCCAGTCGTCTTTAGCATTGAGCTCCTCCAGATCTCGGTTGATGTTATCTAACAATCTTTGTCTTGGTCTGCCTAACGGTCTCCTGCCCTCGGGTATACCCTGCAGAATACCTTTAGTCGCCCTTTCTTCTCCGGATCTAACGACGTGGCCAATCCATGCCAATCTTCGGGATCTGATCTCACTTGTGATGAAAGGTTGTTTAGTTGTGGAGCGAATTTCTTCATTACTTTTAAGCCTCCAAGTTCCTTCTGCAATACCTGGTCGTGGACCCAATATTTTTCTTAGAATCCTATTTTCGAAAGACAGAAGTCTTTGTTGGTCTTTTAGGGTCATACACCAAGATTCCGAACCATAGATGACCACTGGTTTAATGAGGCTATTGTATATGTGAAGTTTCACTCTTCTAGACAAGGACTTAGTTGTTAGGAGATTGTTCAAGGCTGCCGCTGCTCTCATGCCATTCTGTATTCTAGATGTTATTTCTACACTCATTTCATTAGTGTTAGTGAGAATGCTACCCAGATATGTAAATTTTTGCACTTCTTCTATACTGTCTTCACCAAAAGTAATATGTCCGTATGGTGGTGTTCTGAAATAGTTGAGTTTGGACAAGTAATGAAACTTTGTTTTGTCAACATTGATTTTCAACCCCATTGTGGCTGCGCGACTTTTGATTGTCGAGTACATCTCTTCCAGTTCGTGGTGATTACTAGCTACCAATGCCAAATCATCTGCATATCCAAAGATCTTATGATTTTCTCCCAAATGAATTCCACCTGATATGTTATTTATGCTGCGTATCACACTCTCCAATGCAATATTAAAAAGCACTGGAGAGAGTAGGTCGCCTTGTCTTAAGCCCGTTCCAACTGTGAAAGTATCTGAGACATCTCCTTGCACTTTGACTGCTGCTTTCGAACCCTTTATACACGCTTCTGTAAGTCTTACTAGCTTTTTTGGAATACCAAAGAGAAGCATTGTATTTTTTAGACTTAGTTGGTTCACGCTGTCATATGGTTGTCGAAAGTCTATGAACAAATTAAAGATCTCTTTGGAGAATTCCCATCGCTTCTCAAACATTTGTCGGAGTGCGAAAATTTGATCTGTCGTGCTTCTCCCTCTCCTGAAGCCACACTGATATTCTCCCAAGCAGTCTTCTGCGTAAGGTGTAATTCGCAGTAGTAATACGTACGACAGTACTTTATAGCAAGTTGGTAGCAAAGCAATACCTCTGTAATTTGTGCATTCTGCTTTGCACCCCTTTTTGTGTATAGGTGCAATTACTCCTACATTCCATTCTTCGGGGATAGTTTCCTGTTCCCATATCATAACTAGTAATTCATGCACCTTCCTGGCCATTGCCATGCCTCCACTTTTGATAAGTTCAGACGGAATATTATCCACACCAGGGGCTTTCTTGTTTTTCAGGTGTTTAATTCCATTTACAACTTCCGTTAAGGTGGGAGGGTCCATTTGTATTTCTGCAGTGGATATTTCTATCTCTTCACTTTTTTCTATATTTGGCACATTAAGCAATCCCGAGAAATATTCTCTCCATCTGTTCAGCACTTTATCTTTTTCGAGTAACACTGTGCCGTTTCCAGATTTTATCATTGTGGTCCTTGGTTTGAATGTTCCCTTCATGCTTTTTATCTCACTGTAGAAAGTTCTACTTTTAGCTGCATTATAATGCTTTTCTAGATCCTCCAGCCTTCCTGTAAGATATTTTGACAGCGGAAAAATAAAAGTAACAAGTAAGTCCAAAATTATAAAATAATAATTTGATTATATTTGGCCAAATCATACCCAAATCTTTACCGATGGCTCCAAATATACTATACTATACTATACCCTCATGCCGTGTCCCAGGTGGGGTAGGCAGAGAGAACGGAACGACATGTCGCTTTATCCTTACATACTTCTTTCGCTTCCTCTACATTCATCCAGTTTCTCATACATGCACGCCGATTTCTCTTACTTAACACGCGACCGTCCTTGAGAATTTGATCCACGTGGTTAAGCCACGTAGTTCGTAGACGTCCGCGCTTTCTCACACCCTCTCTTTCAGATAAATACACCCTCTTCGTCAATCTTACACCATCCATTCGCTCCACATGACCAAACCATCTCAATTTATTTACACGCATTCTATCAACAACACTCCTCTTGCATCCACTTATTCTTCTAATATCCTCATTTCTTACTCTATCACGCAATGTTTTCCAAATATTCCACCAATGATTATTTCGGCTCAGCAGTTTTCATCCCAAAACTCAACATAAAGTAATTATTGAAGCTTCCTCCTGAAGCCTCAGTCTTCACAGCGGAGTGTGCTGCTACATATGTACCAGGCTCTCTTTCTGTGTGATAATCACATATTAGACAAGGCAATTATCTTTACGGATTCCCTATCCCTAATTCGACTTTTGCGTCCGGCTCATCTAATGACAAAGCTGTATCATCCTGGAAATAAAAAAGCAACTTTATGACCAGGTAGTAAGGGGAAGGAATATTGTCATCGCCTGGATCCCGGCCCATTGTAGAATCACACCCAATGAGGACGGGCAAGCTGTCTTCTCCATGCCAATAAACAATTAAGACATTCAGGATGGATGACAAGCCTCACCGCTGAACTCATCATGTGAAATATATTTCATTTTTCGAATATCTACCTTTTGCAAGATACTCGAAAACTTACGTGAGAGACTGGGAGACTTCTCACATTGACCAAAATCAATCCTGGGATCGTGAAAATAGAAGAGATTGTAATATTTTCTTCTTCCTGGCACTGTCCCAATTTATTGCCGCTGAAGGCTGTTGGGGTCGGCTCTTCTCGTTCTGAGGTTATACACTCTTCTGTTTCTTATATCATTTTCATCCAGGCCATTTCTCCGAAGGATTCTATTGCATTGTGTCATCCAGGTATTCTTTGGTCTCCCTATGGATAGATGTCGAGGGAGATTTATTGACGTAGCTTTGTTAACAATGTGTTCCGGTGGTCTCCGCCTTATTTGCCCATACCATCTTAGTTGCCTCTCTTCTAGTTTGTTATTTATGTCTGTCACACCCATGCTACCACGAATGTGCGAATTTCTTATCTAATCTTTTAATGATAAGCCTGCTGACCACCTGAGCATTCGCATCTCTGCCGTCTCAAGTTGCCTGTTGAACGTATTATATACAGTCCAGCATTCCGAGCCATACATTATCGCGGGCCTGACGATAGTCTGGTATATTTTACCTTTAAGTTTTACTGGCATTTTAGGATCATATAAGATTCCCGATACTGCTCTAAACTTCGACCACCCCACACCTATTCTATGATCTACATCTGCTGCACACCCTCTATCTTTGTGGATAAGTGAACCCAGATACTTAAATGAGATGCAGTTCACTAATGTTTCCCCATCAAGCTATAAATAAGGGGTTGTCGTATTTGCGTTTTCAAATGGTAAGTGCAAATATTCAGTCTTTTTCCTGCTGATTTTTAAACCAGTTTCCTCTAATAGTAGCCTTCATTTTTCTGATATCAGCACTACATTATCCGCAAAAAGCAACGTCTTTATGGTACTATTCATTTCTTGATAATCCAAGACCACTATGAATAGCAGCGGGCTGAGGATAGACCCTTGGTGCACTCCCACTTCGATTGAAAATTCTTTTGACATAGCAAAGGCCTGAGTCAATAACACATTTTCATGTTCACGTTAGCGTTCAAATGTAGACGATGTTGCGCCAAAGTGTTAATTTTCGTAACTATTGTGTATCTTAGCAATGAAATTGACACTTGCTTGCAACATCGTCTTTACTCGAACGTTAACGGAATGAAAACGTAACGTGAAAATGTGTTATTGACTCAGGCCTCTGATGTGCATCTGATTTGTGTTTCCACATTTTTATACATATCTTGTATGGTAAGCACATATGATTCAGGGACGTTATGATATCTCAGTGCTGCCCATATCAAGCTTCTGGGTTTTCTGTCAAATATCTTCTAAAAGTCTATGAACACCATATAATATATTATTAAGAATTTAAAAAAAAATATCATTCGGAAAATCATTAAATTTTGAAAATCACATTAAGTATCTGGTAATTTTACCTAATATCCGATACTTTGACTATAGATTCGTGGACCCCCGCTTACTACTCTCGTTAGCCCTCATTTTTTAGTCACGCTAACGTAGACCCCTGTCGAGTCTCCCGTGGACCCCTGGAGGTCCACCTGAACCACTTAGGGAATCACTTTTTTAGATGGTGAACCGTCATCCTTTAAAATCGTGAATGAATGTTATTTTATCAGATGAATAATTATAATAATAATATATAGTACCTACATAGATAAGTATGAACTAATATTATATTTTATTTGAATTTAAGTAGGATGGTATACATTAGCACGTTATAAAATAGATAGGTAGGTATCCATGTACAATTGTACATATAATATTATGTTCTCGGTTTGATCACTAATTGTAATACTTTGGAAGATATATTTAATTATTTATTCTTTACTTAACATTTATTACAACAAATTTACCCAAAAATACATTAAAATCAAAAACAATCAATATAATTATACAGGGCGAGTTTATCGCAGAGACACGATTTCTTCCAACTAATCCAATTTCATGTACTTAGCTTTCACAAAAAACCTTAAGGGAAAGAAAAGAGGAGACACAAAGGAGAAGAATAGGTAGGAGCAGAAACTAGGAAACTAATAACAAATTTTAAGTGATGAAGTGATCCTTGAACGCCCGTTTGAAATTATTTACTTTAATTTGATTACTATAACTTATTATTACTAGTGTCTCTTTCTGTGTGTAAAATATGTACATGGAAATATACCTAATTATTTTTTTTTTTTTATATATTACACACATATACAGCTTAAAGCTTTTATAACGATAAAAAATCAATTACATGGTAGGTATATATTAAAAATTAACAAAGTAACTAAAAACATAGATACTATATTTACATATTATATTTACATACATACTACGTTACTGTTATTAGTAGGTTCTTCTTCTTTGTTGTCTCTCCCTCAGTGCTGAGGATCGTGACCATCATTATTTGTATAGGTGTGGATACTCCGATCCTCCGCTCTTCCCATAATTAGTAAGTAATTAAGTATAAAATACCTACTCATAATACACATAGGTAATAGGAATAGTTTAATATAATATTATTATCTATCTACTTCTTAATAGGTACCTACTGCACGTTTTATTGTTGTGGGTGTGTGGTGGCACTACGTGAATGATAATATTTTACTACAAATACCTACCTATAATAATAAATTTATAGTTAGGTACTTTTTAAATTTTCTCCTTTTCGGTTTTTACGTAGGTATTAGTAATGTAACGAATGTGTGATTTTGGATATTCGCGAATGCGAATGCGAATAGCGAATACTGACTTGCTTAGATTTCTACAATATTGCTCAATCATTAAAATTTCTACCCCCCCGTCGCCGAATTTTCAAAATGGTATAGGAATTTAAAATATTTCAAAACTCCTCGGTTTTCTTAAAGAACATTTTCTTGCAGTACCTTTTTCAACAATGTACCGGGTAAGTATCCGGTACTTTTACCAAATATCCGATATTTTATTACCGAAATAATATTCGCAAAACATTCGCATATTTTTTTGTTCACTCATACCGTGTGGAATGCCTTTGAATAATAATAATAACATCTAATAATAATCACATTTCGATTGTAACCAGTTACTTTGGGTGATGAGTCATATTAATAAGGTACAGGCATTCATGTTGGGACTTTTCAATTGTGTTATTTACATAGGTATGCATGTACATATATTTAAATGTCCCTAATTGGGTAACAGTGTCGTGTTGTATCGGCAGGTAACGTGTTCGTGATAGCGGCCATATTGCTGGAGAGGCACCTGCAGCACGTGGCCAACCATCTAATCCTTTCACTGGCTGTGGCTGACTTGCTGGTGGCCTGTCTCGTCATGCCACTGGGAGCAGTGTACGAGGTAGCACAGCGCTGGACGCTGGGCCCCGAGTTATGTGACATGTGGACCTCCAGTGACGTCTTGTGTTGCACGGCATCCATTCTGCACCTTGTGGCAATAGCTCTCGATAGGTATGTACCTACTAGATAAATATATATAGATGGTATAAGGTTAAAACTTGATATCTGCAATTTTGGTAAATTTTGTAGAAATTTCAGAATAAGTGAACAAAAGTATATATTTTCCTGTAAACAAATCCTGTTTGCTGGATACTAAAGGAAAAATAAACAAAAAAACGGAGGGACGTTTGTGATCTATACACAAAAATATTGTGGAATCCATTCTTGTTTTGTTTAGCACTAAACCCATTAGTACACTTTTAAAATATTCAAATATTGGATATCAGTTAAAAAGAGGTGGAAACAAAACTTTTCATTTGTTTTATATGGATGACATTAAATTATATGCACCAAATGCTGCTAATTATGCTGCTATTACTGTCAGTAACAAAAGTTTTTACTGAAACTGTTAAAGTGGAATTTGGTTTAGATAAATGTGCAATTCTGAATGCGAGTGAAGAAAAATTTACACAAGTTCCATTGAATGTTGAAGGAGATGTAATATATATAAAATTTGAATAACCATTAAAAATATTTGGTTATTAATGAATTATTATGTTTAGATCAAAAAGTTTAAATAAAAGAAATTACAAAAAATCTTTATAAGATGCAAAAAAATATATCAATATCATATCTTTCAGGACATAAAAAAGTTTGAAAAATAAAAAACGGCAATTGCATTATTACTGTATACATTAATTTGAATACTAAAGTGGAACCAACAAGAATGGATAATAATATGAGGATATAATATCTAATGATCAGGTTATTCATCTTTATAATTCTAGTATCTCATTACCGATATTGAAGAATGATGATAGAATGGATACATTATATAATGCACGCCTCGATACAGGGCAACCTAGTGAGGCTGCTGCAACTTAATTGAAGCTAATTGGTGATATATTGTTTCAACGATTGTACCTACATTAATATTGATTGAATAAAGTATTTATAAAAAAAAATTAAAAAAAAGATATTGTGGATTAAGTTCATTGGTTGAGATTTAAAGATCTTTTTAGTGAAACAGAATGATTTGTTTGCGCTATTTAAGATCTAGTTATAGTTACGAACAATTAGTCAAAATACATAATGAAACAAAATATAACGGATAAATGTAAAGCATGTTATCAAGAGGGCGAGGCATTAAGACATATTTTGTCTGGATGTGCTCTTCTTATTGGTATAGAATATTCAAAAGGACATGATAAGGTAGCAAAGTATTACATCAGAATTTAGCTTTGAAATTTAAATTTATTGAAAAGGAAACAAAATTACCATTATGTACTATAATAATTATTATCCAATATCGGAATTAGAAAACAATAGCACTAAGCTCTACTGGGATCGACCAATTCAAACTGATTAAACTATTCCAGCTAATCGCCCAGATATTGTGTTGGTTGATCGCAGATCCCATAAAATATATATATCATAGATATACCACCAAATGAAAATATAAATAAAGCTTAGCAAGTTAAAATAATAAAATATAAAGGATTATTATTAAAATAAAATTGATCTTTATTATACTTATATTATTTATAAAGTAATATAAGTACCTATAATAAAGAACTTACGTTAACGTATTATATGTGATATGTATTACGTTACGATAGGTATGATTTCAATCTGAAGATATGCATCACTCGCATATATAACATATTTATAAAGTAATATAATCTTTCATTAGAATACTGAATAATGGTAACAGATAAAATATTAGAATAGTTGCAAAATGAAGTGGATTTAAATAATAAAACAACAAAAATGTAAAAATACTCATATGGGAAGATGGGAATGGAATGATGTGAGATGGAAAAATAATTGAAGCCTTTCATCTTTGAGTAAATTTACCATATGTAGCATAATTATCATGCTTTAAAATATTATTTTTTTGTAAAGCGTCAGTTTTTTTCGTGTCTAATGCAGTATGTTATTATTGCATTGTATAATACCAAATAATATTTTCAAACTTTGCAGATTTACAAACTACTGTTATTGATTTGGCTGTGTATTGTTATTTATGTTATAACTGTATGTTTGAGAATGAAAATAAAATAACATAAGCCTCTTATCTATGTAGATGTGAATATACCATATCATACTACGTATAGCATACAATTACGGCATCTACCAAAAATTGAATAGCCGGCGTACGGTTGAACACAATCATGAGTCATGATATTTTTGTGTCGATGTTTATCCCCCACACTAAAAAAATTATCTTGATTACTGGAAACTTGCTGCAGATATTCTTATCTATTAACGATTAAAGGTTTATAGGTACCAATCTATTTTCAAATTGGTGATGGAAGGGGGTGGGGTTGGGTATAACAAATATTAATAATGATAATATTTAATTTTCATTGGTTACAGGTACTGGGCGGTGACAAACATAGATTATATTCACCATAGGACAGCTCGGCGAATAGGAGTGATGATCCTCGTTGTATGGATCGTCTCGTTCACGGTGTGCGCTGCGCCCATGCTAGGATGGAAAGATCCCGACTGGCATGTGCGAGTTTCCAGAGATCTTCAGTGTATCGTTAGTCAGGATCTCGGTTATCAAATATTCGCTACGACGTCTTCATTTTACTTGCCATTGTTCGTTATACTCGTTCTTTATTGGAGGATATTTCAAACAGCTAGGAAGAGAATACGACGTCGTCAAGCGGCTGGGACCGCTCCTGGAAGAGGTCCTATAGCGGGACAGGGCGCATTGGCTGCGGCGGGAAGTAGTGGAGGGATTGCTGCAGCTGTGGTAGCTGTCATTGGGCGCCCACTGCCCACCATATCTGAAACAACGACCACGGCCTTTACAACCGTATCTTCCGCTAACTCTAGTCCCGAGAAGGGTTCTTGTGCTAACGGAGTAGAGGCAGACCTGCCTACGACAGACTGCATTAGTTCTTATCCACCGCCGCCTCCTTCTCGAAATCAGGCCGCTAGAAGAAAGCCAAAAGAAGCTGCAGATTCTAAGAGAGAAAAAAAGGCAGCTAAAACATTAGCGATTATCACTGGAGCTTTCGTAGTTTGTTGGCTTCCATTCTTTATCCTTGCAATTCTTCTTCCTACTTGTGACTGCCACATTAGCCCTTACCTCGTTTCTTTTTCGCTCTGGCTCGGTTACTTCAACTCCACTCTGAATCCTATCATCTACACGGTGTTTAGTCCCGAGTTTAGGCACGCATTCCAACGTCTGTTATGTGGTCGGCGAGGAGCTCTGCGCAGGCGCAGACGTCTAGCCGCCAGGCATTTTCAGTGATTTGAATCCTATTTTTATATCCAACTTCTCTTTGTAAATCATTGGTGTTATTACATACATATTATCGAAGTTTATTTCTATTTAAGATATTAAATGTCGCTAGCTATAGTATTACATATTCTACCAACATTCATATATATATATATATATATATATATATATATATATACCTACATATGTATAATGTATTGGCTGTACTATGTGGCCCACTATGTGATAAATGTTGTGTTGTGACTAGTGAAATCCCATTATATGTACCTACCTACCCACCCTGTACATATTATTATATTATATTATATATATATCTACATGTACCTTCCTACCTATAGCCTATAGGTATATGTGTAGGCTACACGTAATATTGTGTACTTACATAATATTATGTAGCTTGTTGTATGTTTAGATATATCGTCACATTAATGATGAATAACTTACTATATATACTGTATATACATACATATATACGATGTATTTTATACGATAGGTATGATTTTAATCGCAATGTATGCATCACTTGCAGGGTAGAGAAGAGAGTATTAGGTGTTCCGATGCTTACGAATCGGCTTTGGCTGGCTTAAGCGCTTTATAAAGCGCTTTATAAAGCGCTTAAGCCAGCCAAAGCCGATTCGTAAGCATCGGAACACCTAATACTCTCTTCTCTACCCTGCAAGTGATGCATACATTGCGATTAAAATCATACCTATCGTATAAAATACATCATATTAACACTTTCGTAGGTGAAAAATTCCAGTTTATACGAAAAAAATAACTTCGCATACATATATACATATATATAATACTTAAGCTGAGTGAGGTGAGTGAGAACCAAATATCTGCCTAGCATTCGAAGTAATCCTCTTTATAACTATGTGTGTGCAGTGCATCTACCATCATACTGTGTGGTGCCTCCCTTACTTCGCACCTGCATGAAACAGTACCTATCCATCTATATGTACATACTTACATATATACCTACATTTATGTGCACCTATATGTAATTTTTTATTATTATTATCCTTAAAATTTCACCCTACACTGAGACCATTACAGCTTTTTGCCAAGGCGATCTCAGCAAGAATAATGAAAAAAAAAATAGCGAGACAGAAAAAAAACACAAAAGAAACACCATTAAAAAAAGTACATGCTGCCGAAAACAATTGTACGATACTGAGACTTAGATACTGAATTCACTCAATATCGTTGGATTACTTATAAAGCCAATTGTCCTTAGGCCCTTATTATGCAGGCACTTGGACTCGTTATACATAGGCCCTACATATATAATATTCATCACAATCTCAAATATATTAAAAATAAAGCAGCAGATAAAACAATTTAAGTTAAATAAAATGTTAAATAATAGTATCTTTGTAGTCACGAATGTAAAGAGTCCGGATCTACAACGTCAAATATTCAAATAATTACTGAAGGGGAACACTTATATCACAAAAAATAATGAGAAATTTCTATTAATTTATCATTTCTAACTCTTGCTTAGTTCTTGCATACTATTTTGTTCTGTGATCACTATTAAATTACCTTGATGATATATTGTTAGGTTTATTATTTACGAGATACTTTGCCAGTTAAATGCTTGATGTAATATTTCAACATATAATGAACTAGGTATAATTTTTTAACTTTGTTATATTTTTTTGACAATTCTTCGTTTGAAAACAGAGCCTTTCAAAAACCATAATATTTTTCGCATCGGCTATTCGTCAGTAACAGAAATTACTGTCACTGTCAAAATAATAATGACAGTTGTGACCTTGAAGTATTTTACAGTAAATTATGTACTTAAACAAAACGGCATGACTTTGACGTCTGTCAATTCAGTAGCTATTCGTAAGGAATTTTATGTAAAGATAAACAAAGCCACGCTGTTTTGACGTCTGTCAATATTGGCAGCAGTGTGACCAGATTTGGTAGTTTCCTACTTTTTTGTTAGTTTTTGAGGCATTTGCAAGAATGTTTAGTAGTTTTTAATAGTTTTTTGTCAGTTTTTGTATTTAGTCGGCAAATTATCGGGTACTTGGGAAAAGTACCCGATACTTACTGATCGAAAATAATTGTCGGTACAAATACGGGATACATTTTAGAAAAAGGTACTGCGAGAAAATATTGTTGAAGAAAACCGAGGAGTTTTTTAAATACTTCAAATTCCTATATCATTTTAAGAATTTAGTAGTTTTTGACTTCCCCATTTAGTAGTTTTTGAAAATAAAATCTGGTCACACTGATTGGCAGTCGTAATGTGAGCCCGGCCGCACAACAATATACTCCAAATATGGAACATTTGATAACTTAACTTCACCTTAAAACTTCTACCCCCCCCCTCGTCGCTAAATTTTCAAAATGGTATAGCAATTTGAAATGTTTCAAAATTCCTCGGTTTTCTTTTAGAGTTTTTTCTCAAATATCTCTTTCAAAAAAGTATCGGATACTTATACCGACTTTTATTAAAAAAAGTGTGTAATAGTTAACCATAAACATATTTTACAATTTCTCTATGGAAAAGTTCACCATAGATAAATTTTATAATTTCTTTCTTTTTTCTATGTAATTACGGACAAATAGCCTTTGCCAATATTTTTTCTTCGTGCACATATCCAATGAGTTTAAAGTAATGTTTTGTATATTTTTAGCCAATGGTATCTAAAAATTTCTAAACTTAGTTTTGGAGATATAGTACAAAAATTGAAAATTTGTGACATTAAAAAAGTATACTCTGTACCCATTATTTTTTTGTATTTTATGACACTATCCTCAGAAGTAATGCAAAACGTTTAGAGTCTTAAGTTTAATGGGAAAATATAAATATCTGTCCAAACGTCCATACTGTCCAGATCGTTAGAATTCATCGATAGCCTGAAGTTAAAGTCTCAGCCTCATGCACAAAAGGTGCGTGGTTCGATTCCAGGTGCCGATGAACTCCCTTTCACGGCGCAAGCTTTGAACTTACTTGAAAGTTGTATAGGGTTGTATGTGGGTTTATAACAGAAATCCAATTACATTAAAAAAAATGTACACTTTGTTGAAGTTTTTGATCAGCTATGTCACCTGTATTACAGAGACGTTAGATATTTGGTGAATGTATGGGTGCATAGTATCATTATCGTGACATATTCATATTACATTACCTAACATGCAATATCCTCCCAAGGCTTTTCTTTCTCCTCCTTTACGAAGCTTTTTATCTGCCGTGAAATTTGACAGGCAAGGAATATTTGCCAACCGATTTATAATGAATAATAATATTACTTTCTTCCATTCATACCTATGTATACATATTAAACTGTAATAAAGGAGATCTTCAGGTATTTATTATTTAAACATTTCAAAAGTACATTTTTTCTTTTAACAAGTATATATAAAAGCACTATTTATAAATGAGTCACACAAGCCTCATGGCTGTGTTACGGTTGCAAAACAACATAATACTTAATAAACAATACAATTAATAAATCTCTAGAAAGAACTATAACTAAAGTTCGTTAAAAAATAAGTTCCCCCAAAAAAATAATAACAATACAATTATTAATCAGCAAGCTATAAAAATATATAACGAAGATCATAAACCACTAAAAAATAAATACTTCCACTATATCACACCCCGAACCGCTCAAACACTCCAACAACAAACCGTCTCCACAAGACGAGGACATGGTATGACTGTGTGATTGGGCCCATCGTGAAATGTCTAGGCGTATATACGTAACTGGTATATATATATATAAGTATTGTGTAAATGTATTATGTACATTGGTAGGTATGTAGCTTCCTACCGCAGTCAGATGACCGCATCAGGATCGGATTACCCAGTCAGCCAGCACTGCAATATAATACCCCTAACACATCACTGTGTGCATACCTACCTTGCATACATAATATATATACATACATAATATATATATGTAGGTATTTACTTATTATATACATACATATATACCTACGTACTATTACATAACCCACTGCCCTAAAATTTATATTTACGTCATCTTCCTACAGTCTCTTATCACAAACATACATACCTATTTATTTATTCATTCTTTACTTTTCTTACATTGATTACAAGAGTAGGTATAATAGATGTTTTAGGTTGCGGTGCCCATAGTAATTTCTCTCCCCCTCACTATGCAAGTTATAATTATATAAATGGATGTATTACATACCTGCTCCTCTCCTCTACGTGTCTTTGTATTGTATGTATATATACTATAATTATTATGTGTGCATGTACACAAAAAACATGAACTCAATGCAATAATGTACATATGTACCTACCTACTGTAATACTATACAACAACGAAATGATAAATATAAACTTATTTATTAAATAATATATTTATTTATTTATTTATTTTATTTAACAATAATTATACAGACATTACAATACATAGACTATTTGATAAAACTTAAATCTAAACATCCTCCTTATAGAGACAAGTCTCGTGTAAAGGAGGGTGTATATATTATGTATCTACGTATCGATGTACCTATGTTTAATAATATTTGTATCTACCTACTGTAAATATAGCAATAATAAATAAATAAATAAATAAATAATATCTCGTTGAGTGAGTGTGTGTGTGTGTGTGTGTGTGTTTGTAACAAATATGTAGTTTAATAACGTTAGTACCTACTTACCTATATAAATCCACACATAAATATTCTAATGCGTTCGTATGTATGTTCGTATGTCCTTAATGGACTCTGAAATAAGGAAAGACAGAAGTAAAATAATACACTCTATACGAGGTCTCATATCCTGGGCACGTTCAAGGCCAAAAACATTTAAAATATCTTATGTATTGATAAAGATATTATAATAATAAAATTTGTATGGATAAATCTATGAAAGTTTTTGTAAGTAGCAATATTCATAGTCGAACATTTTTCAGTGTACTGAATTAATTTCACAATGGATGTAACGAGAAATACATCAGTACTGAAACTAAACATATGGGGATTATTTTGGTTATAAATTATTGTGTTTGGTTATGATAAAAACTCCTGAATTATGCGAGTTAAAATTGCATATTTTTGACATCTTGGGCTAATTTCATAATGGCCGACATGAATGACATAGAATCCAATACATTAATATTTTGGTTGGTACATCGGTTCATTAGTTTGTTTGTTTTTTGACTTTTATGTCCTCTTTACGATATGTCTCATCCAGTATGCGAGCTGAAAACATTTAATAAGTATTCTTTTATAAAGATTGAATTTATAAATCATGATGTATCAACAATCTTTTGTTGATGTTTTGTAAAATCACAAAAATCTCATATTATCTACAACAATCGACAATATGTGTTCTTATTTTATTGTAGGATATTCTTAGTTTCTTCTTATTTCTAAATATAGTTATCTGTTATATCAAACACAGAGAATTTAGAAAGATTTATCATATCAAATGAAATGTATCATCCACACATAAATATTCTAAAGCGTTCGTTAGTTCGTATGTCCTCAATGGACTCTGAAATAAGGAAAGACAGAAGTAAAATAATACACTCTATACGAGGTCTCATCTCCTGGGCACGTTCAAGGCCAAAAACATTTAAAATATCTTATGTATTGATAAAGAAATTATAATAATAAAATTTGTATGGAAAAATCTATGAAAGTTTTTGTAAGTAGCAATATTCATGGTCGAACATTTTTCAATGTACTGAATTAATTTCACAATGGATGTAACGAGAAATACATCAGTACTGAAACTAAACATTTGGGGATTATTTTGGTTATAAATTATTGTGTTTGGTTATGATAAAAACTCCTGAATTATGCGAGTTAAAATTGCATATTTTTGACATCTTGAGCTAATTTCATATTGGTCGACATGAATGACATAGAATCCAATACATTAATATTTAGGTTGGTACATTGGTTCATTTGTTTGTTTGTTTTGTGATTTGTATGTTCTTATCTTATTGTAAGATGTTTAGTGTTTTTCAAAATATAGTTATCTGTAATATCAAAAACATAGAATTATTAATTCAGTGATATTTCAATGTTCTTTTGTCGAAGTAGGTATGCTAAACTTCAAAATCTTAAAAAATCTTATATATCTACAACGATACTATTAATACGTCTTCTTATTTTATTGTAAGATGTTTAGAGTTTTTCAAAATATAGTTATCTGTTATATCAAAAACATAGAATTATTAATTCAGTGATACTTCAATGTTCTATTGTCGAAGTATGCTAAACTCCAAAATCTAAAAATATCTTATATATCGACAACGATACTATTAATACATGTTTTTATTTTATTGTAAGATATTCAGAGTTCCTTTTTATTTCAAAATATAGTTATCTGTTTTATCAAAAACTGGGATCCAACTCAAATACAATGGCATGAAATATATCATTCTTAATCATCTCATGTGCCTCATTTTTCTCATTTTTAATTAACCCATAGATAACATAAGTAAACTTGCATTTAACATAATACGGTGATAATTTAAGTAGGCACTTTTGTAATATATTACCACATATTATGCCTCCATCTATTTGTTTCATTAGAAGTATTTCATTTATTCAAAACAAGCATCTAAAAACATGAGATTTTCAAAGTTTAGATATTAAGATATTGGCTATTGATAAAGTAAATTGTTTGAATTGCATACCAGCTTTATAATTCCGTTTTAAGGCAATGTCTCACTCCAAAAATAAAATTGTAGCTAAATATAAAACGTCATTTGTGTAACATCTATTTTAGGAATATAATTACATTTCAAATAAAGAATTATGACCGCGATTTGTAATTTCACATAATAAAATTATTATTGTTTGGTTTGCGGTATTTTTAAATTTCACTGGGGTATTCTAAATTCAAAATAATTATAGAATATTATACGTTCTAAATGCAAACATCTCAAAACTGTCATATAAGTGCCACAAATGTCAAAATCCAACGCTTTATCTGGGAGGCGTTCAGGGTAACATAAATATCGCTCGATGTTCAGTGACCTGAGCGACCATGAAGTTGCAATGAGTGGTGAATGGCACCCCGGATAATCGTGAACAACTTTGAGCGTTTTTATATTATTATTATTATTTGGATGATTTGTAAAGCGCCGTTTTGTGAAAAAAAATCCACCTCAAGGGCGCTCACATCCCAAATGTCATCGTACTGGCGCCATTTTCGTAAGATTCATTCGCGGTAGTGCGTCATGCTTTACTTGATTACGTTTTTAATTTGAATAGTTAAATTGGCTTTGCTTTAAGAATGTTTTTAGGATAATGCATATTTAAACAAACCGTAAAAAATAAATTATTCACTAAAATCTGCACTAACTATTTTAATTTCTCTTTCATTTCACTTCTTGAACTAAAAAAATATGATTTTCTGTTTTGAAAAATTATATACCGACACTTATGTTTGCAAGCGAAACTTGGACGTGGTTGAAAAAGGATGAGAGTGGAATAAATGCTGTAGAGATGCGTTCACTGAGAAGAATGGTTGGTAAAACGTTGCGAGATAGAGTGAAGAATGAGGATATCAGGAGAATGAGCGGATGTGAGAGGAGTGTTGTGAACAGAATGCGTGTAAACAAGTTGAGATGGTTTGGACATGTTGAGCGAATGCAAGATGAAAGGATGACGAAGAGGATGTATTTATCTGAAAGAAGGGGTGTGAGAAAGCGCGGACGTCCAAGAGCCACGTGGCTTGATCACGTGGACCAAATTCTTAAGGACGGACGCGTGCTGAGTAAGAGAAATCAGCGTGCATGTATGAGAAACTGGATGAATGTAGAGGAAGCGAAAGAAGTATGTAAGGATAGATCTATATGGCGTTCCGTTCTCTCTGCCTACCCCTCCTGGGACATGGCGTGAGGGTATAGTATAGTAGTAGTAGTAATTATATAAGACAAGAATACACCATAATTACGATTAACTTCGCAATTGTTTTGGCAACCGTCATCACTCAAACGTCAAGGTAACTGTCAGAGTGATAATCATCTTGCTATGATTTCGGTAGATCACCCGACGACATGCCTGAACGCAACAGTGCGAGTCGTCGGGTGACTCGCTCCGGGCGCGTGAACGGATAGAGCGTCGTCGAGTGATCACTCGGTGACTGTTTGAACGCCTCCCTGGGTTGCTAGAAAATAAATGTTGCCAGAAAATTGGTTATTGGTTATGGTTATTAATCTTTACTTTATTATGGTTTTATGAGTATTCGTTACTTTAAAATCAGTACCTGAAAAATAAATAATTGTTATTGATAATACATATCACACCAACATCAGTAGATTGGATTGCAGATTCTATTTAAAATAAGTTTTTGGTATATCCTACATTGAATCCGTTTGGTAATACGTGCTTATTTATGCATGATTTTGGCACGCATAGAGCAGATTATTATTATGACATATAGCTATTTTGGTGCTAAATAGATCTTAGACTTAAAGCATAATACTCAAGGTGTAACTAGACGTTAAATTAGCTGACTGAAACATAATAATTTAGATTTGTAGACTGTAACTAGAAGTCAATTTTGTACACCGTAAATATATTTCAAATTTCCAATCTGTAAACGCCAATTAATGTTTGAGGAAAATGTTTGGTTGCTCCCGGTGAATAATAATTAATATGCTTAGTTGTTACCGGTACTTAATCCTTTTTAATTAAATGACATAACATCTGATTATCTAAAGGAGCGCTCACATTTGTTCACTTCCAGTGATCACTCTGGATGATCCTCCAAAATAAAAAGGTGTGAACAGGCGTTTCATCAATAGTCAATCGTATCATCAATCACTAGCGATTCCGGATGAAACCGATTACTACCCGACATAATGTTGACGAAAGGTCCTTTCACTGAAACGACCATAAACAAGTTTTATCCTTTAATTTGTCTTATTCTCTATGAATTTGTATTGAAAGTCAGAATCGTGTACCAAATTATCATACTTTCGTGAATTTTATTCATTTGATTTAAATTTTATTAAGTGCTATTTTTCATTTATTTTTACGACGTCAAACTACATACAACATGACCGTGAGTGTCGGATGGCAGTGAATGTATAGGATGAACAAATGTGAACAGGTGAAGCAATGTGAATGCTACTTTAGTATTACAAACTGAAAAAAATGTAGACTGAAACCAGAAGTCAAATTTGCACACAGTTACTGGATGTTAAATTTCCAACATCCAGTAACTGTAAAACGACAATTCATGTTTGAGGAGGTCGTTTGGTTGTTACCATAGAATAATAAACATACTTTGATGTTATTGGTAGTTATTTTTTTTTATAAAAGATATACCTATCTGGGTTTTGTTATTTTTTTTATTTTTTAATCTAATGACAAAACATCTGAATATCTAAGTAACTGAAAATAAAAACTTAAAATACCAATTCAAATGTGGGAAATTTTATTTAACTATGTTGGTAGGTAACCAACCAATTATTATTATTTTTTCTCAAAATAGAGCATTTACCCGTTTTTTTTCTGTTATAGGCATTTCCTAATTTTTTACTTAAATAAGGGGATGTGGGTTTTAAACACTGAGTTTTTAAATTGGGAAGAGGTTAAAGTACCTACTTTTTTTCAGGTAGGCACCTACTAATATTGACGTGTGTGATTACAAACTTCATGTTTTGAAATTGGGAAGAAATTTTTTTATATAGGTTTTGCACTTTTTATTTACTTAATCAGTTTTACGTAGTTAGTGCTTACTTCACTTTTTTCAATAAGATTGTGTAGTTTTAACACATTTATTTGGATGATTATCTGTTTTTAAACCCGAGCGATGCCGGGTTATAAAAGCTAGTAAATAATATTTCCTTTATACGTGTGTGCGTATCTAGCATCTCCACGCATATTTATCTACACAACATGTGTTTTGCATCGTTGATAATCGTTAGGTAAGTTTATTTGCAATAAACCCGCCAATTACCTACATAATAATATCTAATAATATGGAATATGTAAAGTGATAACTTTATACACTCACGCTTATGTAAAACCAATCTGACATGATATCTCCATTGTAGAACCATTCACATATTTATACACAAGGTAACATTTACCAAAATCTAATCGGAACAAGTGAGAAAAACGTCCCAACGCTTATGAATAACATTCACAATAATGTCGCGTAAACACAATTACAGTTAGGTATACCAATATAAACCTTTCTCAATTCCTACTATTACAGTTAGGTATACCTACCTATATAATAAGCCTTTCTCACTTCCTCCTATAAAAGGTATAAACTATGTTTTTTTAATTCCATCTGGATTTTTGTAATAAACCCAAATACAACCTTATCTACCTTCCACATTGAAGAGAGACCCACCTCACACCCGGATATTTCAGGAGTCATAGACTCCTATTTATCCGCACATTCAAACCAAAATTATCCTCACGGGCGGGCCATTGGGCAGGTCTGAACGACCGACCGGCTAAAACCGCCGTCGTGGGAATCTTTTAAGCTGCACTCTCTTCAATGCCCCTTTTGAAAGTATGTTTATTTTATTGGATATAAAGAAATACAAAATTATTTAAAAAAAAGCATAAAACAGGACAAAATATAGTACAATTAATAAAAGATAGTTAACATCGAGTAAATATGATATATAAAAATTGCTGAGTAACAAAAAGCCGAAGTGAGGTGTCCAGAAACTTGTTATTTGGCGTTCAGAAGGCGCGAGCCCAAAAATCACCAGTGCCGAATGGTGTGAAAACATTAAACCCTCCTAAAAGGGACATACCTCCCAAACCTACTCTCCACCAAGGGAGACAGGACGATACAACAAGAAAACGAGTTCACTATCGCGCCAACGCCGCAAAGGGCAAAAACCAACTCTAAGACTCTCCTGCGTCAGGCGGGGGTGAACCCGGCTGACGCAGAAGCTCCCAACGAGATACCCACACATCCACAAACACCAAAAATGCTTTAAGGTTCCTCGGGCATTGCAGAACCTCCCCAAACCAAATTGGTCTGGGAGTGCTCTCACTCATATCATCTATCATTGCATCTCTAGCATCATTCATCACGGAGCACTCCCAAAGGATGTGCCCAGCATACTGCGCCCCCAACCCACAAACACACCACGGATTCTCCGCTAGGCCAAGGTCATATAACCTGCCCTTTAGATCACCGTGTCCCGTCACAAGCTGGACAGCATGGTGATTGAGGGAAAGGAATCGCCTTTTCATTCTCACACATACGTCAGGGAGAAAACTGTAGACCAATCTAGCAGTTCTCCCCCGATCTACCTTCCACAGTAAGCTAAAAGCTTGTGTCGTGGAAGCGGAGTTGAAAGCCGGCACCTGAGATAGAACCACGCACCTCATGTGCACGAGGCTGGGGCTGTACCTCCAGGCTACCGACCAACTGTTACATTGAATAAAAATGGTTCTACAATGAATTGAGATGTTTAATTGATTTCGTCATCTGCGTGCAGCAGTACCTATGTCCTGGTAAACAATAAAATAATATAGTAAATAGTATTCTAAACAGATTACACGGAGAAAATGTTTTAAGATACTGTATCACTGTATATTATTAGATGTGTACATGTATAGGATCAGGAGGCACAGATATGTATGAGGGTGTGTGGGTGTGTGTGTTAGTGTGTGTGTTCCTGAGTGCATGCGTGGAAAATGAATTTTTATGTACTTATAATATTTAAATGTATAATATTACAATTGTTATCAAATGTTGAAATAAATATACCTACATGAGTACCTACCTACTACACAATACATATATATTTTATATTTGTAGGTATTTATAAACGGTGAACACATTCACACCTGTCGCGACACAAGCGTTTAAGGTGTGCTTAAGCGTGTGCTGTGAAAGGTGGTATTTGGGCTTATTACAAAAACCCAGATACATCTTCTTTTTTAAATATACATAATTATATAGTTATATAAAATAAATAGTTGTAATGATTATTATATTGTGAAGTGCAATCATAGCCGCGGTACCTATCTGGAGACGAGACTCATCGCTGTCATGTATCCATATTTATAGCTATTTATGTAATAAATGCCAGCAGCGATGTTCAGTGGAGATGACCATCCTCCCCCGTCTCGCCACCACCGCCGCACTCCTCTCCTCGCCCTGTGATCCTAATTGTAAGAACCTTCATATATACCTATTATATACATATATATTTACCAACACGATATATGCATCTAGGCACATATACATATTATATAGAATAATAATTATATTTTGTATACTAACATGTATACATATAGGTACACTACACAGATATAATATGTGTTATATCACAATACACTATGTGTTTGTATAGGGTAGTAGTTCTGAGTGTTCCCTCTAGATGACCCCCTACTCGCCTCTCCCTCTACCTACCTACCTACCTAGGTGTTATTATTAATATAAATATATATATATGTATATATATGAATGACTGTGTGATCAAATTTTCATCGGAAATGCATGTGCAACATGCATTCCATTCTGCAACACAACACCTATTCTGCAAATCCAATCTGCATGTTCCGGTGACGGGCCGTGTCTCGTCCCACATGCAAAGGCAAGAGCCAAGTCTCTGCCCGACTGTACGCAGTGAAATGGAGTAAAACCTTCACCTCATATATATATATATATATCAAATGAATCTGTGTACCTAATACATGTAGGTACATAATATATATTGTTAAGTTGTGATGTTATGTTACCATTCATATTATACATTCTACATGTGACACCTACATATTATGTATATTACAATAAGAAAATAAAATAAATATATAGAAATATTTATACGTTACTATTGCATTATTTCTTACATACCTACCCACATATTGTACCTACAGTTACATGTTTTATATTATTAGAATATTTTTAAGATAATGGCGGGCGTTGCAACTACTTATACCATATGCTAGTGAAATTGTCTGTGTAACAATGTCCTATCTAGTTCAGCAGCACTCTCTACACGCGAGGAAAAAAAGATAACTGGGTTTTGTTTGTTATAAACCCAAATACAACCTTATACACCTTTCACAGTAAGCTACTAAAAGTTTGTGTCGTGAAAGGGGAGTTTGCCGGAATGTTTTCATGTCTGAACCATCGAAGACAGAGGATGGACCCATAAAAATATCTCAATTTATTGCGCTCATTTTCCTTCCAAGCTATTATAAGGTTTCTGCAAATATTTAAGCTTCATGTGAGCATGCAGTCTATTTGTTTTATGGATTGCTTTCATGTAATCCAGGGTTAAATTCATTTTTTTGTTTGTATGAAGTGGCTTTGCTTCTCCATTTAGTACTTTAGATATGTGCATATATGGTGGAAGGTGTTAACGCGGAGATCTATGTAGGACTAGGTATATAGGAAGCTTTCTTTATTTTATTTTATTAATATAATACAAACAAACAGCTATTAGAGATTAGGTATATAGTAAAACTTTAATATTGAATGTTCACAGGCCAGTGAAGTTTGTTAAATTATTTTACTTAGTATTATTAACACTGCATACATAATATGTTCCAACTCAAAAAAAAAACAACACAAACAAACAAAAAAATTAAAATGCACTCGATGAGATGATAATCCATGCGCCAATCGAAGCAATAACGATGAAGCGAAAATAAAAACATGAACCTTGAAGAGATCCTGGAAACAGCACCCTTGAATTTTGGCAATGACGTTAAGTAAAAATCAACATCCATAAAGAAACCATTGTAGGTAATATCCGCACGACATTTGGAAGAATGAATATTTTGCGTAGTTTGTATGATATTGCGGTAGTCGAAAAGTATTGGGAACCCTAGTAGATTGTAGAGGGGTAATTAAAATTAATCCCAAAAAGCAGATCACTTCAATCAATAACATCGTTAATTAGTTTATATAGGAAAACCATATCAGCTTTTGTATGTCTGTTCTACAGCAGGGCAACACCATGACATCGAGCAGAATGTGCGTAGTTATTGAATGATTGACAACATTTAAGAAACATGTTTTGCGCCCTTTCAACTATGTCAATATTTGTTTAATATATTGTGGCTAGGGTTGCCACCTTTTTTTTCTGCAGATAGAGTACATTGGTCATTATAGGCAAGAAAAAAAAGTACGTAGTATCAAAATAAAGTACAATTTATTTTTCTTTATTTTTATGTTTAAAAAACACGTTTTTACTGCTTTTTGCAGTTTGTATCAAAAAAATATCTCTACAGCATCTTTACAATCTATATTTGAATTTAAGTAAATAAGTGAAAAAACATTTTTTCGGTGTAACACATTCACTATTTATTTGATCTGTTTCACTATCGAAATTAAGTTTCTAGGTATAAGTATAAGTAGTTCGTAGAGCATGGGTGGCCAACCTTTTTAGCAGCTGGGCCAAATTTCAGAAATCGATTTTTTT
>OX388313.1:86261-126172 GCA_947579605.1 Athripsodes cinereus
TAACCTAACCTAACCTAACCTAACCTAACCTAACCTAACCTAACCTAACCTAACCTAACCTAACCTAACCTAACCTAACCTAACCTAACCTAACCTAACCTAACCTAACCTAACCTAACCTAACCTAACCTAACCTAACCTAACCTAACCTAACCTAACCTAACCTAACCTAACCTAACCTAACCTAACCTAACCTAACCTAACCTAACCTAACCTAACCTAACCTAACCTAACCTAACCTAACCTAACCTAACCTAACCTAACCTAACCTAACCTAACCTAACCTAACCTAACCTAACCTAACCTAACCTAACCTAACCTAACCTAACCTAACCTAACCTAACCTAACCTAACCTAACCTAACCTAACCTAACCTAACCTAACCTAACCTAACCTAACCTAACCTAACCTAACCTAACCTAACCTAACCTAACCTAACCTAACCTAACCTAACCTAACCTAACCTAACCTAACCTAACCTAACCTAACCTAACCTAACCTAACCTAACCTAACCTAACCTAACCTAACCTAACCTAACCTAACCTAACCTAACCTAACCTAACCTAACCTAACCTAACCTAACCTAACCTAACCTAACCTAACCTAACCTAACCTAACCTAACCTAACCTAACCTAACCTAACCTAACCTAACCTAACCTAACCTAACCTAACCTAACCTAACCTAACCTAACCTAACCTAACCTAACCTAACCTAACCTAACCTAACCTAACCTAACCTAACCTAACCTAACCTAACCTAACCTAACCTAACCTAACCTAACCTAACCTAACCTAACCTAACCTAACCTAACCTAACCTAACCTAACCTAACCTAACCTAACCTAACCTAACCTAACCTAACCTAACCTAACCTAACCTAACCTAACCTAACCTAACCTAACCTAACCTAACCTAACCTAACCTAACCTAACCTAACCTAACCTAACCTAACCTAACCTAACCTAACCTAACCTAACCTAACCTAACCTAACCTAACCTAACCTAACCTAACCTAACCTAACCTAACCTAACCTAACCTAACCTAACCTAACCTAACCTAACCTAACCTAACCTAACCTAACCTAACCTAACCTAACCTAACCTAACCTAACCTAACCTAACCTAACCTAACCTAACCTAACCTAACCTAACCTAACCTAACCTAACCTAACCTAACCTAACCTAACCTAACCTAACCTAACCTAACCTAACCTAACCTAACCTAACCTAACCTAACCTAACCTAACCTAACCTAACCTAACCTAACCTAACCTAACCTAACCTAACCTAACCTAACCTAACCTAACCTAACCTAACCTAACCTAACCTAACCTAACCTAACCTAACCTAACCTAACCTAACCTAACCTAACCTAACCTAACCTAACCTAACCTAACCTAACCTAACCTAACCTAACCTAACCTAACCTAACCTAACCTAACCTAACCTAACCTAACCTAACCTAACCTAACCTAACCTAACCTAACCTAACCTAACCTAACCTAACCTAACCTAACCTAACCTAACCTAACCTAACCTAACCTAACCTAACCTAACCTAACCTAACCTAACCTAACCTAACCTAACCTAACCTAACCTAACCTAACCTAACCTAACCTAACCTAACCTAACCTAACCTAACCTAACCTAACCTAACCTAACCTAACCTAACCTAACCTAACCTAACCTAACCTAACCTAACCTAACCTAACCTAACCTAACCTAACCTAACCTAACCTAACCTAACCTAACCTAACCTAACCTAACCTAACCTAACCTAACCTAACCTAACCTAACCTAACCTAACCTAACCTAACCTAACCTACCTAACCTAACCTAACCTAACCTAACCTAACCTAACCTAACCTAACCTAACCTAACCTAACCTAACCTAACCTAACCTAACCTAACCTAACCTAACCTAACCTAACCTAACCTAACCTAACCTAACCTAACCTAACCTAACCTAACCTAACCTAACCTAACCTAACCTAACCTAACCTAACCTAACCTAACCTAACCTAACCTAACCTAACCTAACCTAACCTAACCTAACCTAACCTAACCTAACCTAACCTAACCTAACCTAACCTAACCTAACCTAACCTAACCTAACCTAACCTAACCTAACCTAACCTAACCTAACCTAACCTAACCTAACCTAACCTAACCTAACCTAACCTAACCTAACCTAACCTAACCTAACCTAACCTAACCTAACCTAACCTAACCTAACCTAACCTAACCTAACCTAACCTAACCTAACCTAACCTAACCTAACCTAACCTAACCTAACCTAACCTAACCTAACCTAACCTAACCTAACCTAACCTAACCTAACCTAACCTAACCTAACCTAACCTAACCTAACCTAACCTAACCTAACCTAACCTAACCTAACCTAACCTAACCTAACCTAACCTAACCTAACCTAACCTAACCTAACCTAACCTAACCTAACCTAACCTAACCTAACCTAACCTAACCTAACCTAACCTAACCTAACCTAACCTAACCTAACCTAACCTAACCTAACCTAACCTAACCTAACCTAACCTAACCTAACCTAACCTAACCTAACCTAACCTAACCTAACCTAACCTAACCTAACCTAACCTAACCTAACCTAACCTAACCTAACCTAACCTAACCTAACCTAACCTAACCTAACCTAACCTAACCTAACCTAACCTAACCTAACCTAACCTAACCTAACCTAACCTAACCTAACCTAACCTAACCTAACCTAACCTAACCTAACCTAACCTAACCTAACCTAACCTAACCTAACCTAACCTAACCTAACCTAACCTAACCTAACCTAACCTAACCTAACCTAACCTAACCTAACCTAACCTAACCTAACCTAACCTAACCTAACCTAACCTAACCTAACCTAACCTAACCTAACCTAACCTAACCTAACCTAACCTAACCTAACCTAACCTAACCTAACCTAACCTAACCTAACCTAACCTAACCTAACCTAACCTAACCTAACCTAACCTAACCTAACCTAACCTAACCTAACCTAACCTAACCTAACCTAACCTAACCTAACCTAACCTAACCTAACCTAACCTAACCTAACCTAACCTAACCTAACCTAACCTAACCTAACCTAACCTAACCTAACCTAACCTAACCTAACCTAACCTAACCTAACCTAACCTAACCTAACCTAACCTAACCTAACCTAACCTAACCTAACCTAACCTAACCTAACCTAACCTAACCTAACCTAACCTAACCTAACCTAACCTAACCTAACCTAACCTAACCTAACCTAACCTAACCTAACCTAACCTAACCTAACCTAACCTAACCTAACCTAACCTAACCTAACCTAACCTAACCTAACCTAACCTAACCTAACCTAACCTAACCTAACCTAACCTAACCTAACCTAACCTAACCTAACCTAACCTAACCTAACCTAACCTAACCTAACCTAACCTAACCTAACCTAACCTAACCTAACCTAACCTAACCTAACCTAACCTAACCTAACCTAACCTAACCTAACCTAACCTAACCTAACCTAACCTAACCTAACCTAACCTAACCTAACCTAACCTAACCTAACCTAACCTAACCTAACCTAACCTAACCTAACCTAACCTAACCTAACCTAACCTAACCTAACCTAACCTAACCTAACCTAACCTAACCTAACCTAACCTAACCTAACCTAACCTAACCTAACCTAACCTAACCTAACCTAACCTAACCTAACCTAACCTAACCTAACCTAACCTAACCTAACCTAACCTAACCTAACCTAACCTAACCTAACCTAACCTAACCTAACCTAACCTAACCTAACCTAACCTAACCTAACCTAACCTAACCTAACCTAACCTAACCTAACCTAACCTAACCTAACCTAACCTAACCTAACCTAACCTAACCTAACCTAACCTAACCTAACCTAACCTAACCTAACCTAACCTAACCTAACCTAACCTAACCTAACCTAACCTAACCTAACCTAACCTAACCTAACCTAACCTAACCTAACCTAACCTAACCTAACCTAACCTAACCTAACCTAACCTAACCTAACCTAACCTAACCTAACCTAACCTAACCTAACCTAACCTAACCTAACCTAACCTAACCTAACCTAACCTAACCTAACCTAACCTAACCTAACCTAACCTAACCTAACCTAACCTAACCTAACCTAACCTAACCTAACCTAACCTAACCTAACCTAACCTAACCTAACCTAACCTAACCTAACCTAACCTAACCTAACCTAACCTAACCTAACCTAACCTAACCTAACCTAACCTAACCTAACCTAACCTAACCTAACCTAACCTAACCTAACCTAACCTAACCTAACCTAACCTAACCTAACCTAACCTAACCTAACCTAACCTAACCTAACCTAACCTAACCTAACCTAACCTAACCTAACCTAACCTAACCTAACCTAACCTAACCTAACCTAACCTAACCTAACCTAACCTAACCTAACCTAACCTAACCTAACCTAACCTAACCTAACCTAACCTAACCTAACCTAACCTAACCTAACCTAACCTAACCTAACCTAACCTAACCTAACCTAACCTAACCTAACCTAACCTAACCTAACCTAACCTAACCTAACCTAACCTAACCTAACCTAACCTAACCTAACCTAACCTAACCTAACCTAACCTAACCTAACCTAACCTAACCTAACCTAACCTAACCTAACCTAACCTAACCTAACCTAACCTAACCTAACCTAACCTAACCTAACCTAACCTAACCTAACCTAACCTAACCTAACCTAACCTAACCTAACCTAACCTAACCTAACCTAACCTAACCTAACCTAACCTAACCTAACCTAACCTAACCTAACCTAACCTAACCTAACCTAACCTAACCTAACCTAACCTAACCTAACCTAACCTAACCTAACCTAACCTAACCTAACCTAACCTAACCTAACCTAACCTAACCTAACCTAACCTAACCTAACCTAACCTAACCTAACCTAACCTAACCTAACCTAACCTAACCTAACCTAACCTAACCTAACCTAACCTAACCTAACCTAACCTAACCTAACCTAACCTAACCTAACCTAACCTAACCTAACCTAACCTAACCTAACCTAACCTAACCTAACCTAACCTAACCTAACCTAACCTAACCTAACCTAACCTAACCTAACCTAACCTAACCTAACCTAACCTAACCTAACCTAACCTAACCTAACCTAACCTAACCTAACCTAACCTAACCTAACCTAACCTAACCTAACCTAACCTAACCTAACCTAACCTAACCTAACCTAACCTAACCTAACCTAACCTAACCTAACCTAACCTAACCTAACCTAACCTAACCTAACCTAACCTAACCTAACCTAACCTAACCTAACCTAACCTAACCTATCCTTTTTTTTTTATCAAATGTTTGCGAGTGGAACTAATGCTCAAATATACAACAATCTCATGGTATGTCACATGACGATCTTGCAAAATCAGTTTACGCACAGCGTTGATGTTTTCTGGCACAATAGCCGATTTTAGACGACCTTCACGAACTTCGTCCTGCAACGAAGTCTGACCACGACTGAAATCAGAAAATCAGCGAAACATGATGGTTTGAGATGGTGCTTCACCATCAAAAGTCGCAACAAATTGATCGGCACACCGTTGTTGGTTTGATCTACGTCGAAAGTCATAGAAAATTATCGCACGAAAATGTTCACGATTTAATTGCATTTTTTTAACAAAGCAAATTTTTCAAGTGGGTATGTGTAAACAATAAAAATATCACTCGTATGACAAAACGTTCTGAGTATGTTTACCATAAAATGTTTCAAACCTTACGATGACAAAGTCAGATTTGACATATTCGCACTGGTTTTGCCGTATCTCAAAACTTAAGTAGGTACCCTCGTATTAGAAATTTTCTAAACACAGATATTTCAGGCACAATGCCGGTATTTTGAACCCGCGTTTTGGGCCTAATCCTTTAGGATAGGTGATTTTTTCCCGACATTAGACTGTTAAGTTTTTGTGAGACCAGTGAGAACTGATCATATGGAGACTTATGGAGATGGAAATTCTGCCGCCACGTTAAAAAACTGTAATTATTTTAAACAAAAATAATTTGGGTTCATGGCATTGAAATTGGTCTGTCATTACGTATGTACGTGACATTGAAGTATGTATTTTATTTCAAGATACATCTCGGGATTTGTTAGTACACAGGTAGATACCTATATCCACTCTTACACATTGTTTCCGAGTAAGTAGTACATACCTATCTACCGTTATTTTATTTGTTTATAAAAAATAATAAAAATTGTTATTTATAAAATATTTTATACATATTTGATATCAACAAAACACTGTTTTACTTTTTACTATTAATTTATTATTACTCAAGCGCTTTCGTCAAGTTAGCTTGACATTTTCAAGAGAACTAATTACAAGAAAAAAATTTCTTAAAGTCACATGCAACAACAATATTTTTTATATGTAGGTACCTAAAAACAGAAAAGAAGGGGTAAGGAAGTAGGAGTAGTTAAGACAATGGTGGATGAACAATTGGTTTCAACAATGGTGATGAATGGGGTATTTGAATATTCACTATATTTTTAATATTTCTATGTATTTCCAATGTTTCCAAAGCAATTAATTTTCTATACCGGTTTTCTGAATGTAGGACCCTTACACTATTCACATCAAAATTGTGATTATGACTAATGCAATGATCCGCCATCTCCGAACAATTAGATAAACCCCTAAGTGCTCTGGAATGTTCTTTGATACGAGTGTCTATCGATCGACTAGTCTGTCCGACATATTTGGCATCACAATCATTGCAATCAATACAATAGACACCGCTGCTATTAATTATATTGTTACGGTCCTTATTATTAAAAAGAAGTTTGCTTATATTGTTGTTGGTGTAAAATGCTGGATTAAAATAGGGTTTTCTTATATTATTTACTTTTTCAGTCAAACTATTGACGTACAAAATCTTTCTCCAATTCTTATCACTATCTTTTACAATGGGTGCATATAAATATCTATGAATCATTATTTTATTCTGTTTCTTTAATAACATCGTCTCAATCATTTCCACATTGTATCCGTTATTTTTGGCTATACATTTGATTATATTTAGTTCTGAAGAAAATTCATCTTGTTCTAAAGGGATATTTAAGAGTCTATGTAACATTGAGTGAAAAGCAGACATCTTATGACTAATATGGTGAATTGAAGATGCGTGAATGATATTATCCGTATAAGTGGGTTTTCTATATATGCCAAACTTAAATTTATTATCACATATCATTATCTCTCTATCAAAGTCTAAAAAATTAAGAATATTATTTGATCCAATTTCTAAAGTGAATTGCAGGTTAGGATTTATTGAGTTCATAAAATTAACAAACATATCAAGCTGTCTATGGGTACCTGTTCAAACACACAAAATATCATCCACATATCTGAAATAATTAAAAACAAACTTTAGCAAGTAATTATTTGACGAGAATAATATCCTTTCAAATTCATCCATATAGATCTCCGATAAGCTAGGACTCAATTGGTTACCCATTGGTAAGGCATCTATGATTTTATAAAATTTATCGTTGAACTTGAAATAATTCTGCTCCATGCAAATTTGTAAAAGATTTAATAGACGTTGCTTTTTAACATTATCAATGTTCAATTCATCCAATTTATTCTTCACCAGTACAATAACTTCAGACACAGGCACATTAGTTAACAGATTCTTAACATCAAAAGAAACAAGTTAACAATTCTTTGGAGGAACAACACTAGTAAGTTTTTTAGCTAGGTCAATGGAATTCTTTATACCGAATTTCGAAGTGAAATTTGTCAATGTCATAATCTCATTGTTAAGAAACTTAGCTTTATTAACTGCAGGTGCGTTTACGTATGAGACCACTGGTCTTGCTGGATAGTCTTCCTTGTGGAGTTTTATTAATCCATACAATCTCGGTGCTGCAGGATTAGTAACTGTAAGTCTTCTTTTTTCGCCTGTTGTAAATTGATTTGTGTTGAGGTATTGCAATATCTTCTTTTGATATTTCGTAGTTGGATCTTTGGGTAATTCCAAAGTTTTATCTTTTATTATAACATTGTTTAACTTTTCAAAATAATCTTCTTTTTTAAAGTAACTAATGATTCGCCTTTGTCTGCCTTAGTCAAAATAATATTGTTGTCACTGATTTTTTTATTTATTAATGAAACTGTCTTCGAATCATTTGTTTTATGATGACTCATTCCAATTTGCTTATTCAACACATTAGAACACTTATGTTTGAGAAGGTAGTTATTGATTTTACATTCAGAACTATCAATTGCGATTTCTAAATCTGCTTTGAGAGAATCCACACTTTTTTATCGTTTTGTTTTAAAATATTAAATTTAGGTCCTTTTTCAAGCAATTCAATTTCACGCTTATCAAAATGAACTTTTGTCAAATTGACAAACTTCTTGTAGAACACAACATCATTAACAACATTATTAGAGACGGTGAAGAGAAATATTTTATATTAATTCTATAGTAAGTAAGTAAGTTTTACTGATATTTTTTACCTATATTAACACGAAAAAATCAATTGAGGAGCCTGGACTTTATTATAAGGCTGGTTGTGATTGGGCGGTGGTATGCTTTGTACTTTTCCCGTGGAGCACCCGGTAAAGAATTGGTCTCCCACTCTTCTGCGTAAGTTTTCGAGTGTCCTGTAAAAGGCAGGTGTTCGAAAAAAATAAGACATTTTACATCTTGAATTCAGCGATGAGGCTTGCCACCCATCCTGAATGTCTTGATTTTATATTGGCACGAAGAGGACAGTTTGCATGTTTCTTGCGTGCAGCTGATCTGCTGGCTACCCCACTTGTGGGATATGCCGTGATGGTATAGTATAGTATAGTATGCTTTGTACTTTTTGGATAATGTAGTGTTCATACGAGGCGACATAAAGGCCTGACGATTTCACTTGCATAAAAAACAAAATCCGTCTGTCGTCCATTGATCGTGAAACGTGTTCACACAGTCCAGTTTTTTTTTTAAATAACATAACTTATGTACCAATGAATAAATGACGCGACCTCCACTCAAAATGGTTATCCCACAACTAAATTGGACAGCAGTGCAGATATGGTAGAAGGATCCAAACTACCAAAACGAAATTGATGCGGGGCCTGTGAGACCGCACGTCCACAGTTGAAGGTTAAGGTAACAAACGCCACAAATGAAAAACAAAGATAAAGACTATCATGAAACGGGAAGCAGTTATAAAGTTTTTTACCATAGATACGGATGCCGCACATACCTGTCTACGCATGTGCGCATCGGTCCACCAACGAAAAAAATTGAAAGGCGGTGAACTTGAGACGATATCATTTTTACTGGTTTTTATCGTTTCAGATTAATTGTCAATTTGTTCACACGGTTCAAATAGCTGACGATATTTTGGTGTCCTAGCGATATTCGCTTCGGGTTATCACCCCATAAGACACATTTTGCCACGGCAAATGTTTTTGTAAGCAGTTTATAAGTCCGAAAAGACAGCTGATTAATTGGATATAATTTATGCACAGTGAAAATCATATGAGTAACATTATAGTGATATTAAGTGCAGTAATAATAGAAATATATTTATTTAAAGATTTACTACATATGTAGCTTGAAATTTATAGGTCAAGATATGATATATTTGTTAAGGTAACCTATTGAACAAAACATAATATATTGTTTAATCAACGAAATTCATCGTAGTCATTCAACGTAGTCTACGTGAGTCGCTCATGTAGCCGAGTCGACATATAATGTTGCAATACTTTTTTCAATTGGCTTGAGAACAAAAATTTTGTTTCTTGAAAAAATATACAGAATTGCCTAAACAAACGACAAAAATAGCTAAGCAAACCTAAACAAACGAATGGCATAGAAAATATATGATTTTCGAAATGAGACGGGCCAACTTCACATTTTTTTTTTAAAAAAGGGTAGAACAAAGGCTAATCAATCCTCAACAAACGCTAAATAAACGAATTGCATCAAAAACATTATATTTTCGAACAAGTTGGGCTCCGTGAAACCAGTGCCAAAAATTTTGTTTTTTTTTTTAAAAGTGTGGAAAAAGGGCTAAACAAACCTAAACAAACGAATTGCATAAAATATATTAAATTTTTATTTTTGTTTTTTTTGAAAAGAAATATAGAAAAGGGGCTTAACAGATGATGAAAATAGCTAAACAAACCTAAACAAACGCTAAAAAACAAAGGCATAAAAAAAACGATTTTCGAAATGGGTTGTGCCAGCTTTACAGACATGGTTTTTTGATCCTGTAGCTCTCTGTCAGTGATCTCCCAAGATTTTAATATGTTCATGGGACATCATGAGGAAATTATCTCGATTAATGCTGAGGTTCTAAATTTTGTAAATAGATTTATTTCCAAATTAATTTTACTATTGCATACTGAAAAAGATGTTCTTAAATAATTTTTTTGAAAGATATTAATCTGGGTTTTTGTTATAAACCCAAATACAACCTTATTCACATATCATATTTTTATTTCATATATTTTCATATCTACAAAATATTATCGTTTTTAATTTATTGTTTTGTATTAGATGTGATAAATAATATATATTAATATTATTATGTCGTATATATTATATACAACGTCAAAGGGAACATGTAATCATAACATGGACGGCGTTATGCAGAAAGCATCCAACCCACAATTTGTCGAAAACGAGTTAGATATGTCATCAAATAGCCAAACATGAAATCTTTATTTGCTGAAAACATCCAACCCCCATCTAACCTCAATAAGCTGTCATTTCTATTTTTTCTAACCCACACCCTAATTATTTGAGATAAAATAACGTAAAAGGCATCCATGTGGTTTGAATGTATTTTGCTTTTTATTGGTGTGCAAATATTGTCATACAAAATTTAAGTGAGAAAGCGTCCATGTGGTATAAACGTTATCAACGGAATAAAAATAAACCTGTTAAACTATTTACGAAATACGTCCATGTGGGTTGGACGTTTCTTACATACTCCACGATTGTTATTCGTCTATGCACGCATTTAATCTAGAAACATCTAACCCACATAGATGTTTTCTATGAATTGTTTATAGTGCCATTTTGCATTGTCAGTTTCGATATCGCTTGGTGTTTTGCTTGTTTTTATTTTAAATTAAAGTGAATATTTATATATTACTTTATTTATTTTGTTATATGAATGATGATGTGCAAGAAGAATAAAATAAATAAATAAAAAAAAAATAATGTTTAATTAGTTTTTTTTTTTATATATAAATCCAACGCTTGATACCATGAACTTCTTCTTCTTCTCGTGCCGTATCAGGTCCCCCGTTGTTCTTCTTCTCGTGCCGTATCAGGTCCCCCCGACGTTGGCAATCACTCTGGCGAAGGCTTCTCTATCTTGCGCGACCCGGAACAGCTCCCCCACATGTCTCATCCTGGTCCAGTCTCATGTTGCGCAGCCAAGACGTTTGCCTTTTACCAGGACCACGCTGCCCCTCAATCTTCCCCATCAGTATCAGCTGGAGCAAACTATACTTATCGCCCCGCCGAACGTGACCCAGATATTGGTTGGAGGCATTCGAGATGTGGTTGCACAGGAGAATGCTTCGCATACCATGGACAGATTTGGTCAGCAACTCGGAGGTTTTGAGAAGAGCCAATTGCAGTAGACAGCTGCTGAAGAACGCTATGGTCCGTAAGATTTCATACCATGAACAGAGGAAAATATATTTGCATTTTGGCAAAAAAACTCCAGAACACCAAAGAAATCTTTTTAGGTGGAGCTGTTGTAGAATGGAGTGATACAGCAAAATACCTAGGTGTCACACTAAACAAAAAGCTGCTGTGGAATAGACACGTCGACAAAGTAGTCGAAAAAGCAACCTCTGCACTTATGATTTGCAGAAGGATAGCAGGTAAAAATTGGGGCTGCAACCTAAACATCCTGCTATGGATGTATACAGCTATGATAAAACCAATTATCACATATGGAGCCATTGCATGGTTAAGCAGAAACAAACTTGTTACCACAAGGAAATTACTCGAAAAGGTACAAAGATAAGCATGCTTATGCATAATAGGAGCAATGAGAACATGTCCAACAACAGCCATGGAGGTGACCTTTGATCTCTCACCACTCCACATGGTAGTGGAGGATGTTGCGAAGAACACATATCTCAGACTTAAGAAGACAGAATCAACGAGGGTTAACCGCATTAAAAGAGAAGAAATTCTAAATGACTGCGCATACCTCATTGATTTGCCAACCGATCTAATGATCAAGAAGTTCAGTTTTGAGAAGAACTTTGCTATCAAACTGAGTACAAAGAAAGAATGGGATGAGAAAATTATACACACTCTCAAGAATGGAACCATCTAATGGTATACTGATGGATCTAATACAGAAAAGGGAACTGGAAATAGGCCGCGCACCTAATACTCTGAAGCAATGGAAAAATCCCTAGTGTCTTCCAAGCAGAAGTATACGCTCTGGAAAGATGTATTCAGTTCAACCTCGACAGAGGATATAGTAAGTAACATATAGCTATAATATCCGACAGTCAAGCAGCTATTAAAGCATTGGGTTCAAACATCGTCAACTCCAAGATGGTTTGGACATGCCTCCACAAACTTAACGAGCTAGGCAAGAAGAATTAAGTCATCCCCTTTTGGGTACCCGGACACATCGGGCTTGAGGGAAATGAACGACTTGATAAGCTGGCAAGAAAGGGTGTGGCAACGCAACTCTATGGACCAGAACCATTCTGTGGTTTGGTACATACGTTTTTCCAAGAGGAAATCAATAAGAAAGGAAGACTGGAATGAAACGAAATATGGAAAAATCTCCCTAGGCTTAGGCAAGCCAAGAAACTACTCGGAGGATATGACTTCAGAAGAGCCAAGAGGCTTGCACTAACCTAAGTAAGACAAGTGACGGGCTTCCTAACGGGTCACTGCAGACTCACGGAACACTTACGCAAACTGGGGCTTGAAGGAGACAGCACCTGTAGATTCTGTGAAGAAGAGGCCGAGACTCCTCGACATCTCTTGGCGGAATGCAATGCCGTGGGATTAGCAAGAATCAAAGCCCTGGAAGAAGTGGAGTCTCTCCACACCTTGGATCCCCTCAAGATCCTGGACTTCATAAGATGTCTAGGAGTTGAGGATTCGCTTTGACTGACAACACCAGGAAAGCTTAGTAGGGGGAGTACAATAGATCTTATAGGTCGCAGTGCATACTTTACCCCAAGATATAAAAAAAATATTTTATTTTTTATTTATTTATTTATTTATTCTTTTTGCACATCATCATTACATAACAGTGTTAACAAAATAATATAAAATTTTAGAAACTAGGACGATGTGCAGTGGCGAGATTATCACTATAAAGTGATTTCTTCCATCTAACCACACCTTAATGGTGTATGTTACATAAGAAAAATAGATAACTGTTTATTTTATTGAGTTTTTCTAGGCAGGTAAGTAGGTATTTTTTAAACATACAATTCCTTTGAAAGATTTTGCAAAATAGGTATCCAATGATGAAAAAAATTGCACTTTTTTGACTTTGCTGAATACAATCAATCCACTTCTATAAAAAAATACGATTGATTATCTGGGTTGCATTGATTTGCAGAATGCATCCAACCCACTTATATAAAAATGTCAAAAGAATATCGAGGTTGCACCTAATTTGTAGAATCCATCCAACCTAATAAATACTATTTAAATACCTAAAAATTGACATTACACGTTTTTTGACAATTACAGAATAATAAGGAACCTGTAACAGCTGATACTACGTGAGAAAAATATACTCATATGCATTTGTATAGTCGTGAGATGTTTTTGTAAAGTTGATTTTTGAAACGCCATTTTCTCAGAATGGTGTTTTGTGGGTTGGATGTTTTCTGCATAACGCCGTCCACATAACATAACATGTTTAGACAATTCACACAGACCGAGCTAGTCCCAAATTGAGATATGAATCTTGTATTTTGGGTACCTACTAATACGACGATGCACAATTATGTATATACCTACAATGCACTTAACACATATAATCTGTTTATTTTTATAAATTGTAGCAAATATTTTTAAATAAAATATTTAAACTTGAATTACTATGTTTATTTGTTACATTAATTTAAATTACGCTATCGCGATTTCAGTGCACTTGCACCATTGACGAGCTTTCCAAGACTTGAAAAGCTCGTCAATGGTGCAAGTGCACTGAAATCGCGATAGCGTAATTTAAATTATTGTAACAAATAAACATAGTAATTCAAGTTTAAATATTTTATTTAAAAATGTCTAGAAGTTTTTACATAGTTAATGCCTCTAAAATAAGTGAAATTGTAGCAAATATTTCGCTTGCTTATAATAATATTGTTAAACCTGTATAATTATATAGGTAGGTGTACCTAGGTAGGTACAAACATAATATTGTGTAGGTACCTAGTGAATAGTAATTTTTAAAATAAAGATATTAAGATAACGTAATATGTAGGTGATGATAATGTAGGTAGGTATTGGTCACTCGGAGATGAAGGGTGCGTGCGCATCCCCGTGACGTCACCGAATCGTATCTCCCCGGCCCGGTATCCCCACGTCTCTCACATAAGTAATATTATTACTATATGGATACAGCTCTGTACAGCACAGCATTCGGCGGTATTCACTGTTCAGTGCTCAATGCTCCCTGACACCAGTCTCAGTATAATCTCGCCTCTGTTGGTGTTTGTACGTAGGCTCGAGCCGCGTATTTATTTCTCTCTCTCTCTCTGTTCTGTCACATACAGTTCCGAATCACTAGAATATAACGCGCCGATACTTGTCGACTTGCAGTGAATTATAAATTATGCAAATACATGTAATGTACTGTGAACTAGTCACCTGTTAATATAAAGTGTTATCCATCATCTCAATGTATGTATGTACTTGTATTTATTTAGTTGATGTTATTATTATTATCATAGATATGCTTAATATTAAAACATGTAATATTATCTATACATATCTACCTACCAAGTGCCAGGTGCACAGATTCATCAGGTGGATACCTAGTACCTACTCTTATAGGTATATATATAGATTCACGTACCTACAACACATTACCTACTGTGGTGACAATAAATGCATCATCAATGCATATTGAGATAGGTACTAAAGAAATAACAAATTGTTAGACTACTTTGAAAAAATCACTTTACACTTATCATCTATCAGTAGTAAAGTGCAACAAACAATGAGAAAAACATTCAATTACTTATACATAATTTACGTTTTACCAAGAAACCCATCTAGCCAAGATTAATAGGTACGTAGGTAGGAATATTGTGTTAACTATCTCTGCTCTTAAAAATGTATCCGTTCCAAAAAATTCTTTGTACGGAAATAACGATTGAAATTTATTTGTTCCAGTGACTATCCAGTGATTTGTTTGGAGCCTTTAAAGGGGCCCAAGTAGTGAGTACTCTAGTGCAGTGCAGTGTATGTAGTGTGGTGTAGTGTGGTGCGGTGCAATATTGCGTGTTGTATGTAGTGTATGTATTCATAGAGTTTAGTACAGTTCTGTCTGTGGAGGGTATATTACACGACAAGGGGTTGTGCTGAGTGTGCATGCATGGAGTGCGATGTGCGGGGCCATGTAGAGGGATGTGATGGATCGGCATGAGCGAGTCGGAGTGGCCGTGGGACGAGTGGCCCGCGGATTACAACGCGTCCCTGTGGCCGCCGTGCAACACGAGTGCATCCTCCTGGGAACAGAACGATGTTTCGTCTCCTCGACTCAACATCTCCTCGGGCCCTCTCATTCCGGAGAGCCGCCGTATCGATACGAAACTCTTGCACGCCATCCTCAAAGCCACTGTCTTGGGCCTCATTATCCTCTCCACTGTCATAGGTGAGCCACAATCATAATATCTGTCTTCACTTAATAAATAGTATAAAAGTGAAATCTATCAACTCATATACATAATATGTGTTTTCATGGAATAAATAAAAATAAATGAATAAATAAAACCACGGCCTTTGATTGATTGAATCAGCTGCCACGATATAAATAATGCGCCAATGTAAAATGTAGTAATAAAGACAAATATATTGTTTTATAGAAAGAACTTGTTAATGCTTTAAGTAAAATATTTCGTCATATCTCTCAGGTGAGCTAGTCAGCAGTTTCACTGAAACTAATGAATATACAGTTCAACCTTTTTGTGTGATAAAAATAAGACATTCAGGGTATTAAAAAACCTTTCGATGAATTGATTTTTATAAACTTATAATAGTTTTTGTTATTATTTTTATATTGTGGATGAATAGGTTTATTTTAATAACATATTTATTTTTAAATTATGTAGCTCAAGAGATTAGAGTGACAATAATGAAATAAAAAAAACATCATTCATTCATTTATTTCGAATATTATATCAATAATAATATTGAGTTAAAAAGTGACGGCACAGAGAGGACGACATGTATCTATGTAGTAGGCATATATATGCATTAATTCGAAAATTAGTATGTTGGCTTCCTCTTGATCTCACTTTGGAAGCTATGCATTTCTCTCCAAACATCATACATAACTCTTCACTGGCGCCCTAGAGACGGTCTAGGGATTGTTAAACGGCGTCAAAATAAAATCATCCAGAATCATCATCATCATCATCATAATATTGGCATCGATAAATCTCCTAATATATCTTCCAATGAGATAAATCAGATGTTGTTTTCAAAAGTTTTATTTATTTTTTAAATTATAATTTAAGCGCATTTACGGCTTTCGCCTTTTACATGTTGACAGCAGAAAAATAAAAGTAACAAGTAAGTCCAAAATTATAATATAATAATTTGATTCTATTTGGCCAAATCACACCCAAATCTTTACCGATGGCTCCAAATATACTATACTGTACTATACCCTCACGCCGTGTCCCAGGTGGGGTACACTGAGAAAAATACTAACGAAATTTCACAACGAATCATTGGTACGTACTATCAAATTAGGACCAGAGATCGTAACAACGATTCATTAGTACAGATCTATTGACTTCGCAACCAATTCATTGGTACATTTACCAACAACTTCTTCACAGTGACGTCATCAACTTGAAGTTGGCTGCAGAACAAATCGTTGGTACGAATCAATTGATTTACTTGTCATACTTACGTAGGTACCTATACATAACCTCAAAATGTAGCTGTCAAAAGTCCAATAATATTAATCGCGTTTAGTTGTAAAATGTGATCTATTTTTCTAATAACGGTATAATTATTTGAAACATACCAACAAAAATAATATTATTAGAATAATTATTCACACTTTACAAATAAACATTGTGATTAATATAAGTAGAAAAAGTAGGTAGGAAATTAAAATAAAAAAAATCTTTTAAGTAGTTACTTGCGTAAAATAATAGTTTATTAAAAATTACAAAGGAAAAAAATAAAAATAAAGACAGTTAATAAAGACACACATTAAAACATACATAAAAATATACACCATATTATAGGAAACCAAATAAAACAGCCATAGACATACTATACTTGTAGTGCAGTACATTTTTTTGGAATATTCCTGTTCCAACACTTCCAACATAATACGTATTAATAACAATAATAATATTGTGATGTCTCACTCCATATCGTTTAGATGATAGTGGTATCTTTGTCTCAGCTCTGTTACTTCTTGTTCATTCAATATCAATGTCCATTTTATTTTCTGTGGGAAAACATAAGGAATATATTAAGTTTAGGTCAATGCATCAAAACTTCAATAATTTAGAATTATTTTGATGTAGCATTATATCTGGGAATAACAATGCGGTGTAATATTGTGGTTTTATTAAGCACAAAATTATTTATACACTGATTTGTAGGTTAGGTTAGTTATGTAGTCTGGTGTTTTTTGTGCAAAAGCACATTTATTGGCAATCATTTCATTAACATAACATTTCTTGAGTGAAAACTATGTATATAATTACGAGAATATAAGTAGAAATAAATAAATATTGCACATTAAATTAAAACAATATGACAAACAACAAATAAGTGATGGTAGGTACTTACTACTGAATAATTCTATTTTATCCTCAAATCCCCAGGACTTTAACAACTCAAAAAGATACATAGCTTTGTTTCATTGACAAAACACACTAACTTCACGGTCAGCAGAATAATAAATTCACACTTTCTCAATAACAAAAGATTAGAAATCGTTGCAACGCAATATTTTCGATCGAACACCTTTTGTATTTGTTGTTTGTATAGGTACATAACTACATACCGAAAAATGACAGAAAAAACGGAAACGAAGTAACAGCGTAAGTAAACGGACGTGCCAACGCGTTTTTTACTTTATTGTCTTATAAGATATGATCACTTTTTAAATAAACAGAGTACTACTCTTTAAATCCACTAGCGCCATACGGATGTTTAGTTAACTAAAACGTTGGTAAAGGAGCCGAATAATTTCAAAATCTATAAGTATACACAAAAGATGATGGTAAGCGCCGAGAAATTTACTGTTACGTATAATTAAATGATTGTTTGCGTCTTATTATATCAATAGTAAGGCGAGCAAAATAATTTATTGTTATAGATCAATTGAATTTGGAGATGTACCTTTTCTCAGTGTAGGCAGAGAGAACGGAACGACATGTCGCTCTATCCTTACATACTTCTTTCGCTTCCTCTACATTCATCCAGTTTCTCATACATGCACGCCGATTCCTCTTACTTAACACGCGACCGTCCTTGAGAATTTGATCCACGTGGTTAAGTCACGTAGTTCGTGGACGTCCGCGCTTTCTCACACCCTCTCTTTCAGATAAATACACCCTCTTCGTCAATCTTACACCATCCATTCGCTCCACATGACCAAACCATCTCAATTTATTTACACGCATTCTATCAACAACACTCCTCTTGCATCCACTTATTGTTCTAATATCCTCATTTCTTACTCTATCACGCAATGTTTTCCAAATATTCTACCAATGATTATTTCGGCTCAGCAGTTTTCATCCCAAAACTCAACATAAAGTAATTATTGAAGCTTCCTCCTGAAACCTCAGTCTTCACAGCGGAGTGTGCTGCTACATATGTACCAGGCTCTCTTTCTGTGTGATAATCACATATTAGACAAGGCAATTATCTTTATGGATTCCCTATCCCTAATTCGACTTTTGCGTCCGGCTCATCTAATGACAAAGCTGTATCATCCTTGAAATAAAATTATGACCAGGTAGTAAGGGGAAGGAATATTGTCATCGCCTGGATCCCGGCCCATTGTAGAATCACACCCAATGAGGACGGGCAAGCTGTCTTCTCCATGCCAATAAACAATTAAGACATTCAGGATGGATGACAAGCCTCACCGCTGAACTCATAATGTGAAATGTATTTCATTTTTCGAATATCTACCTTTTGCAAGATACTCGAAAACTTACGTGAAAGACTGGGAGACTTCTCACATTGACCAAAATCAATCAATCGTGGGATCGTGAAAATAGAAGAGATTGTAATATCTTCTTCTTCCTGGCACTGTCAAACGTAACGTGAAAATGTGTTATTGACTCAGGCCTCTGATGTGCATCTGATTTGTGTTTCCACATTTTTATACATATCTTGTATGGTAAGCACATATGATTCAGGGACGTTATGATATCTCAGTGCTGCCCATATCAAGCTTCTGGGTTCTCTGTCAAATGTCTTCTAAAAGTCTATGAACACCATATAATATATTATTAAGAATTAAAAAAAAAATATCATTCGGAAAATCATTAAATTTTGAAAATCACATTAAGTATCTGGTAATTTTACCTAATATCCGATACTTTGACTATAGATTCGTGGACCCCGCTTACTACTCTCGTTAGCCCCCATTTTTTAGTCACGCTAACGTAGACCCTTGTCGAGTCTCCCGTGGACCCCTGGAGGTCCACCTGAACCACTTAGGGAATCACTTTTTTAGATGGTGAACCGTCATCCTTTAAAATGGTGAATGAAAAGTTGAATGAATGCTATTTTATCAGATGAATAATTATAATATAATATATTTAAGTAGGTACCTACATAGGTAGGTATATGTACTAATATTATATTTTATTTGAATTTAGGTAGGTAGGTATACATTAGCACGTTATAAAATAGATAGGTAGGTATCCATGTACAATTGTACATATAATATTATGTTCTCGGTTTGATCGCTAAGTGTAATACTTTGGAAGATATATTTAATTATTTATTCTTTACTTAACATTTATTACAAGCAAATTTACCCAAAAATACATTAAAATCAAAAACAATCAATATAATTATAGAGGGCGAGTTTATCGCAGAGATACGATTTCTTCCAACTAATCCAATTTCATGTAGCTTTCACAAAAAACCTTAAGGGAAAGAAAAGAGGAGACACAAAGGAGAAGAATAGGTAGGAACAGAAACTAGGAAACTAATAACAAATTTTAAGTGATGAAGTGATCCTTGAACGCCCGTTTGAAATTATTTACTTTAATATGATTACTTTAACTTATTATTACTAGTGTTTCTTTCTGTGTGTAAAATATGTACATGGAAATATACCTACTTATTACACACATATACAGCTTAAAACTTTTATAACAATAAAAAATCAATTACATGTTATATATTAAAAATTAACAAAGTAACTAAAAACATAGATACTATATTTACATACATACTACGTTACTGTTATTAGTAGGTTCTTCTTCTTTGTTGTCGCTCCCTCAGTGCTGAGGATCGTGACCATCATTATTTGTATAGGTGTGGACAAAATGCTTCCAGCGACTCCGATCCTCCGCTCTTCCCAGAATTAGTAAGTAATTAAGTATAAAATACCTACCTACTCATAATACCCATAGGTAATAGGAATAGTTTAATATAATATTATTATCTACTTCTTAATAGGTACCTACTGCACGTTTTATTGTTGTGGGTGTGTGGTGGCACTACGTGAATGATAATATTTTACTACAAATACCTACCTATAATAATAAATTTATAGTTAGGTACTTTTTAATTTTTCTCCTTTTCGGTTTTTACGTAGGTATTAGTGATGTAACGAATGTGTGATTTTGGATATTCGCGAATGCGAATGCGAATAGCGAATACTGACTTGCTTAGATTTCTACAATATTGCTCAATCATTAAAATTTCTACCCCCCCCCGTCGCCAAATTTTCAAAATGGTATAGGAATTTAAAATATTTCAAAACTCCTCGGTTTTCTTAAAGAACATTTTCTTGCAGTACCTTTTTCAACAATGTATCGGGTAAGTATTCGGTACTTTTACCAAATATCCGATATTTTATTACCGAAATAATATTCGCAAAACATTCGCATATTTTTTTGTTCACTCATACCGTGTGGAATGCCTTTGAATAATAATAATAATATCTAATAATAATCACATTTCGATTGTAACCAGTTACTTTGGGTGATGAGTCGTATTAATAAGGTACAGGCATTCATGTTGGGACTTTTCAATTGTGTTATTTACATAGGTATGCATGTACATATATTTAAATGTCCCTAATTGGGTAACAGTGTCGTGTTGTATCGGCAGGTAACGTGTTCGTGATAGCGGCCATATTGCTGGAGAGGCACCTGCAGCACGTGGCCAACCATCTAATCCTTTCACTGGCTGTGGCTGACTTGCTGGTGGCCTGTCTCGTCATGCCACTGGGAGCCGTGTACGAGGTAGCACAGCGCTGGACGCTGGGCCCCGAGTTATGTGACATGTGGACCTCCAGTGACGTCTTGTGTTGCACGGCATCCATTCTGCACCTTGTGGCAATAGCTCTCGATAGGTATGTACCTACTAGATAAATATATATCGATGGTATAAGGTCAAAACTTGATATCTGCAATTTTGGTAAATTTTGTAGAAATTTCAGAATAAGTGAACAAAAGTATATATTTTCCTGTAAACAAATCCTGTTTACTGGATACTAAAGGAAAAATAAACAAAAAAACGGAGGGACGTTTCTGATCTATAGACAAAAATATTGTGGAATCCATTCTTGTTTTGTTTAGCACCCATTAGTACACTTTAAAAATATTCAAATATTGGATATCAGTTAAAACGAGGTGGAAACAAAACTTTTCATTTGTTTTATATGGATGACATTAAATTATATGCACCAAATACTGCTAATTATGCTGCTATTACTGTCAGTAACAAAAGTTTTTACTGAAACTGTTAAAGTGGAATTTGGTTTAGATTAATGTGCAATTCTAAATGCGAGTAAAGAAAAACTTACACAAGTTCCATTAAATGTTGAAAGAGATGTAATAAATATAAAATTTCAATAACCATTAAAAATATTTGGTTATTAATGAATTATTATGTTTAGATCAAAAAGTTTAAATAAAATAAATTACAAAAAATCTTTATAAGATGCAAAAAAATATATCAATATCATATCTTTCAGGACATAAAAAAGTTTGAAAATAAAAAAACGGGCAATTGCATTATTACTGTATACATTAATTTGAATACTAAAGTGGAACCAAACGGAGCTGGATGTAATCGACAGAAAGTTCAGAACCATGATGACAAGATATCGTATACATCACTCAATATCCTCTATGATGAGACTCTACCTCCCATGGAAATTAAATAATACAAATTTACATAATCACTTAATACAAACAATAATATTTTTTTTCAAAATTGTAGAAACAAGGATGGATAATAATATGAGGATATAATATCTAATGATCAGGGTTATTCATCTTTATAATTCTAGTATATCACTACCTACCTATATTGAAGAATGATGATAGAATGGATACATTATATAATGTAGATATTGTGGATTAAGTTCATTGGTTGAGATTTAAAGATCTTTTTAGTGAAACAGAAGGTTTGTTTGCGCTATTTAAGATCTAGTTATAGTTACGAACAATTAGTTAAAATACATAATGAAACAAAATATAGCGGATAAATGTAAAGCATGTTATCAAGAGGGTGAGGCATTAAGACATGTTTTGTCTGGATGTGCTCTTCTTATTGGTATAGAATATTCAAAAAGACATGATAAGGTAGCAAAATATTACATCAGAATTTAGCTTTGAAATTTAAATTTATTGAAAAGGAAACAAAATCACCATTATGTACTATAATTATTATCCAATATCGGTATTAGAAAACAATGGCACTAAGCTCTACTGGGATCGACCAATTCAAACTGATTAAACTATTCCAGCTAATCGCCCAGATATTGTGTTGGTTGATCGCAGATCCCATAAAATATATATATCATAGATATACCACCAAATTAAAATATAAATAAAGCTGAGCAAGATATAATAATAAAATATAAAAGATTATTATTAAAATAAAATTGATATTTTTTCAACCGACGGTACTTGGTGGAAATTCATGTTGAATTAATAATAAATAAAACACTTATTTATAGTATATCCACAATGACTTTTCTCTCGTGACAGTGACAGTGGCGAAAAGCCAGCCTGATGATGAGAGCGGAAGCTCTTGAAAGCCGGCTCGCGTCCAATAAAAAGTCACCGTGGATATACTATAAATAAGTGTTTTATTTATTATTAATTAAAATAAAACACTGTTTATTCCACTACGAGGATTGTTTACTTGTTATAACGTTTTCAACCACAATACAGTCATCATCAGTAACAACAACACAATACTAAAGTCGCAATCAAAGACATACAACAATAAGATATCCAAAGGAGTAGTGATTAGAGTTGGTAGGGGTGTGTGGAGGGATTTAATTTTAGTCTCTGGGTCATTAAATTCGAGAGTTTTGGCACACACTGGACAGTGGTAGCCACCAAGTTGTCTCTTTGATTTGGACTGCAGAAGCCTACGAGGACACGGTCGTCAGCATTAATACCAATAATGTATATATTTGCGTATTTTGAACGTACGTTAACGTATTATATGTGATATGTATTACGTTACGATAGGTATGATTTCAATCTGAAGATATGCATCACTCGCATATATAACATATTTATAAAGTAATATAATCTTTCATTAGAATACCTGAATAATGGTAACAGATAAAATATTAGAATAGTTGCTAAATGAAGTGGATTTAAATAATAAAACAACAAAAATGTAAAAATACTCATATGGGAAGATGGGAATGGAATGATGTGAGATGGAAAAATAATTGAAGCATTTCATCTTTGAGTAAATTTACCATAATGTAGCATAATTATCATGCTTTAAAATATTCTCTTTTTTGTAAAGCGTAATTTTTTTTCGTGTCTAATGCAGTATGTTATTGTTGCATTGTATAATACCAAATAATATTTTCAAACTTTGCTGATTTACAAACTACTGTTATTGATTTGGCTGTGTATTGTTATCTATGTTATAACTGTATGTTTGTGAATGAAAATAAAATAAAAAAAATAAAATAACATAAGCCTCTTATCTATGTAGATGTGAATAGGTATACCATATCATACTACGTATTGCATACAATTACGGCATCTACCAAAAAATGAATAGCCGGCGTACGTTTGAACACAATCATGAATCATGATATTTTTGTGTCGATGTTTATCCCCCACACTAAAAAAATTATCTTGATTACTGGAAACTTGCTGCAAATATTCTTATCTATAAACGATTAAAGGTTTATAGGTACCAACCTATTTTCAAATTGGTGATGGAAGGGGATGGGGTTGGGTATAACAAATTAATAATGATAATATTTTATTTTCATTGGTTACAGGTACTGGGCGGTGACAAACATAGATTATATTCACCATAGGACAGCTCGGCGAATAGGAGTGATGATCCTCGTTGTATGGATCGTCTCGTTCACGGTGTGTGCTGCGCCCATGCTAGGATGGAAAGATCCCGACTGGCACGTGCGAGTTTCCAGAGATCTTCAGTGTATCGTTAGTCAGGATCTCGGTTATCAAATATTCGCTACGACGTCTTCATTTTACTTGCCATTGTTCGTTATACTCGTTCTTTATTGGAGGATATTTCAAACAGCTAGGAAGAGAATACGACGTCGTCAAGCGGCTGGGACCGCTCCTGGAAGAGGTCCTATAGCGGGACAGGGCGCATTGGCTGCGGCGGGAAGTAGTGGAGGGATTGCAGCAGCTGTGGTAGCTGTCATTGGGCGCCCACTGCCAACCATATCTGAAACAACGACCACGGCCTTTACAACTGTATCTTCCGCTAACTCTAGTCCCGAAAAGGGTTCTTGTGCTAACGGAGTAGAGGCAGACCTACCTACGACAGACTGCATTAGTTCTTATCCACCGCCGCCTCCTTCTCGAAATCAGGCCGCTAGAAGAAAGCCAAAAGAAGCTGCAGATTCTAAGAGAGAAAAAAAGGCAGCTAAAACATTAGCGATTATCACTGGAGCTTTCGTAGTTTGTTGGCTTCCATTCTTTATCCTTGCAATTCTTCTTCCTACTTGTGACTGCCACATTAGCCCTTACCTCGTTTCTTTTTCGCTCTGGCTCGGTTACTTCAACTCCACTCTGAATCCTATCATCTACACGGTGTTTAGTCCCGAGTTTAGGCACGCATTCCAACGTCTGTTATGTGGTCGGCGAGGAGCTCTGCGCAGGCGCAGACGTCTACCCGCCAGGCATTTTCAGTGATTTGAATCCTATTTTTATATCCAACTTCTGTTTGTAAATCATTGTAAATCTTTGTAAATCATCAGTGATTTAAATCCTATTTTTATATCCAACTTCTCTTTGTAAATCATACATATTATCGAAGTTTATTTCTTATTTAAGATATTAAATGTCGCCAGCTATAGTATTACATATTCTACCAACATTCATATATATATATATATATATATATACCTACATATGTATAATGTATTGGCTGTACTATGTGGCCCACTATGTGATAAATGTTGTGTTGTGACTAGTGAAATCCCATTATGTGTACCTACCTACCCTGTACATATTATTATATTATATTATATATATCTACATGTACCTTCCTACCTATAGCCTATAGGTATATGTGTAGGCTACACGTAATATTGTGTACTTACATACATATTATGTAGCTTGTTGTATGTTTAGATATATCGACACATTAATGATGAATAACTTACTATATATACTGTATATACATACATATATACATATATATAATACTTAAGCTCATAGGTGAGTGAGAACCAAATATCTGCCTAGCATGCGAAGTAATCCTCTTTATAACTATGTGTGTGCAGTGCATCTACCATTATACTGTATGGTGCCTCCCTTACTTCGCACCTGCATGAAACAGTACCTATCCATCTATACGTACATACTTACATATATACCTACCTACATTTATGTGCACCTATATGTAATTTTTTATTATTATTACTCTTAAAATTTCACCCTACACTGAGACCATTACAGCTTTTTGCCAAGGCGATCTCAGCAAGAATAATGAAAAAAAACAACGAGACTGAAAAAAAACACAAAAGAAACACCATTAAAAAAAGTACATGCTGCCGAAAACGATTGTACGATACTGAGACTTAGATACTGAATTCACTCAATATAGTGGGATTACTTATAAAGCCAATTTATTGTCCTTAGGCCCTTATTATGCAGGCACTTGGACTCGTTATACATACATAATATATAATATTCATCAGAATCTCAAATATATTAAAAATAAAGCAGCAGATAAAACAATTTAAGTTAAATAAAATGTTAAATAATAGCATATTTGTAGTCACGAATGTAAATAGTCCGGATCTACAACGTCAAATATTCAAATAATTACTGAAGGGGAACACTTTTATCACAAAAAATAATGAGAAATTTCTATTAATTTATCATTTCTAACTCTTGCTTAGTTCTTGCATACTATTTTGTTCTGTGATCACTATTAAATTACCTTGATGATATATATTGTTAGGTTTATTATTTACCAGATACTATGCCATGCCAGTTAAATGCTTGATGTAATATTTCAACATTTAATGAAGTAGGTAGGTATAATTTTTTAACTTTGAAATATTTTTTTGACAATAGGGAACATGCATGCGTGAGGAATATGAAAAAAAGTTATCAATTTATATTGATAAAGTTACGCTGATCACGAATATCCTAATAATAAATCATAAAATAAAACTTTTCATTCATTATTTTCAATTTAAAAATCCCTGTTTTCTGTCAAAATTTAAAACGACCTGTTATTGAATCTTTACGTTGTGACGTCATCATGCGCTAGTGCTAGCTTCGACGCAGCTACTTTGTTATCATTTCTCGGTGTTTTCTGTGTTGATCGGAGATAGAGGCGCGCAAGTTACTTGTATATTTTAAAGTTTTAAACGATTCAAATGTGCTCATGTGTTATATTTTTCATGATTTTTATGAATCCTCTCTGCTTTTTCATGTATATAAGTGCTAAAAAGCGTGTGTTCAAACCTAGCCTCTTACAGGAACGCTTTGTGTTCATATTTGAGTGATTTGTACCTGACTTATAAAATTATACGTACAAATATTGCTCAGTGTCAAACTATTGTTGTTTTCTGTTAAATAAATACTAAAAAGCACATATACCTATAAAGGTAACCCATTTGGTGCATGTTTATCATGATGTCTCTAAACAACTTTAGATTTGTAGTGTTTTTTTGGACAAGCGCCGTCTGTTTAAATGGAGGTAGAACTATGTTAGTTTGACAATGGCTCCGTTAATAGGCACATAATTTGGTTAAATTTTTAATATTCACTTACTTTACTATACTATACCCTCACGCCACGTCCCAGGTGTGGTAGGCAGAGAGAACGGAACGCCACATAGATCTATCCTTACATACTTCTTTCGCTTCCTCTACATTCATCCAGTTTCTCATACATGCACGCCGATTTCTCCTACTAAACACGTGGCCTTCCTTAAGAATTTGATCCACGTGATCAAGCCACGTGGTTCTTGGACGTCCACACTTCCTCATACCCCCTCTTTCAGATAAATACATCCTCTTTGTCATCCTTTCATCGTACATACGCTCAACATGTCCAGACCATCTTAACTGATGCCGGGCGAGTTATTTTTATTAGATAAATAGCGATTCACACAACAAAATAATTTAACTTAAAAATACAATCATACAAAGTACTTACACAGAAGTAATCTTTGCAACAAAAAACAGTTAATTTTGTAGAAATTTTGCTATTTGAAAAGTCTTTTTTCATAGTTTTGTACCATTTACGACGCACTTCCATTGGCTTAGGGATCGAAATAAACGCTTTTTCTGGAGTAGTTACAGACGTGTTTACACACCGTGGAACTGAACAATATTTGTGATGAGTCCTTGATGTATTCATTATATTTTAAATAAATGTTATCGATACCAAATGATTGAAATTTAAACGCAAACACCGGCTTCCTTCACGCAACCCCTACGAAATTCGACTAGCTATCCGGGCGGCGGGCAGTACTAGCGCATTGTGACGTCACACATACATTCCGTCGTGGGTGAACCGTTTTGCGCCGTGGGGCGAAAATTGCTTTTTCAAATGGTGATAAAAGCCTTAAAAATGCATATTGAAAAAAAAAAATAACACCATAATTTTTCTAATTTTTAGTACTATTTTTTGAGCTTAAAATAAAAAAATGTGAAAGTTCCCTATTCTTCGTTTGAAAACAGAGCCTTTCAAAAACCATAATATTTTTTCTTTGTGCACATATCCAATGAGTTTAAAATAATGTTCTGTATATTTTTAGCCAATGGTATCTAAATATTTCTAAACTTAGTTTTGAAGATAATACAAAAATTGAAAATTTGTGACATTGAAAAAGTATACTCTGTACCCATTATTTTTTTGTATTAGAAGTTATTTTATGACACTATCCTCAGAAGTAATGCAAAACGTTTAGAGTCTTAAGTTTAATGGAAAAATATAAATATCTGTCCATACTGTCCAGATCGTTAGAATTCATCGATAGCCTGAAGTTAAAGTCTCAGCCTCATGCACAAAAGGTGCGTGGTTCGATTCCAGGTGCCGATGAATTCCCTTTCACGGCGCAAGCTTTGAACTTACTTGAAAGTTGTATAGGGTTGAACTTACTTGAAAGTTGTATAGGGTTGAACTTACTTGAAAGTTGTATAGGGTTGAACTTACTTGAAAGTTGTATAGGGTTGAACTTACTTGAAAGTTGTATAGGGTTGTATGTGGGTTTATAACAGAAATCCAATTACATTAAAAAAAATGTACACTTTGTTGAAATTTTTGATCAGCTATGTCACCTGTATTACAGAGACGTTAGATATTTGGTGAATGTATTGGCGCATAGTATCATTATCGTGACATATTCATACTACACTTCCTAACATGCAATATCCTCCCAAGGCTTTTCCTTCTCCTCCTTTACGAAGCTTTTTATCTGCCGTGAAATTTGACAGGCAAGGAATATTTGCCAACCGATTTATAATGAATAATAATATTACTTTCTTCCATTCATACCTATGTATACATATTAAACTGTAATAAAGGAGATCTTCAGGTATTTATTATTTAAACATTTCATAAGTATATTTTTTCTTTTAACAATTATATATAAAAGCACTATTTATAGATGAGTCACACTAGCCTCATGGCTGTTATGTTACGGTTGCAAAACAACATAATACTTAATAAACAATACAATAATTAATAAATCTCTAGAAAGAACTATCAATAATAACTAAAGTTCGTTAAAAAATAAGTAGGTATAGTTTATGAATAATAAGTTCCCCCAAAAAAATAATAACAATACAGTTGATATTTTCAACCGACGGTACTTGGTGGAAATTCATGTTGAATTAATTAAAATAAAACACTTATTTGTAGTATATCCACGGTGACTTTTTATTGAACGCGAGCCGGCTTTCAAGAGCTTCCGCTCTCATCATCAGGCTGGCGAAAAGGCTGGCTTTTCCATCAGGCTGGCTTTTCGCCAGCCTGATGATGAGAGCGGAAGCTCTTGAAAGCCGGCTCGCGTTCAATAAAAAGTCACCGTGGATATACTACAAATAAGTGTTTTATTTTAATTAATTTAATAACAATACAATTATTAATCAGCAAGCTATAAAAATATATAACGAAGATCATAAACCACTAAAAAATAAATACTTCCACTATATCACACCCCGAACCGCTCAAACACTCCAACAACAAACCGTCTCCACAAGACGAGGACATGGTATGACTGTGTGATTGGGCCCATCGTGAAATGTCTAGGCCTAGATACGTAACTGGTATATATGTAAGTATTGTGTGTATTATGTAGGTATTTAGCTTCCTACCGCAGTCAGATGACCGCATCAGGATCGGATTACCCATTCAGCCAGCACTGCAATATAATACCCGTAACACATCACTGTGTGCATACATAATATTATATATGTAGGTATCTACTTATTATATACATACATATATACCTACATACTATTACATAACCCACTGCCCTAAAATTTATATTTACGTCATCTTCCTACAGTCTCTTATCACAAACATACAACATACCTATTTATTTATTTATTTATTCATTCTTTACTTTTCTTACATTGATTACAAGAGTATAATAGATCTTTTAGGTTGCGGTGCCCATAGTAATTTCTCTCCCCCTCCTCCCTGCCACACCACACAGTAGGTATGAGCTTTGTAGTTACGTTGTGCGAGATTTTAAAATGTAAAAAAATGGATTGTACTCCAAGTTCAAAAATTGGACACTCGTAGCGTTAGTAGTTCTCTCATATCTATGACCAAATACGCCACAATCTCCTTAGCTTGGAGACTAATATACCTATGTGAAAGTAAACATCAAATCAAATTTTTATGTATTATAATATTTTGTATGGAAAAAAGAAGAGGTTAGTTAAATGAGTTAATTTTCATCACGTGGAGCACCCAGTAAAGAATTCGTCTCCCACTCTTCTCCGTAAGTTTTCGAGTGTCCTGTAAAGGTGTTCGAAAAAATAAAGACATTTTATATCTTAAATTCAACGATATGGTTTGCCACCCATCCTGAATGTTTTGATTTTATATTAGTACGAAGAGGACAGCTTGCGTGTTTATTATATGGGGATTTTTAAGTTCAGGTGAATGCAACAAAACTTCGATTATTTTTATGATGATAATGTATAGTATTTTATCTGGAGGATAACAGATCTACGTTCACGTCGTATACCACAAGTGGGGAAGCCAACAGACTAACCGCATGTAATAAACATATAGATTGTCCTCTCCGTGTCAATAAAAGTATAAGACATTCAGAATGGGTGGCAAACCTCATCGCTGAATTAGAGTTGTGAAGGTCTTTATTTTTTCGAACATCCGCCTTTTACAAGACATTTATTAAAAAAAATTAAATAAATAATAATTAAGTAAATACTAGTACTCCTACACATGCACGTCGTATTCCTCAAGTGGGGTAGCCAGCAGACTAACCGCATGTAATAAACATATAGATTGTCCTCTCCGTGTCATTACAAGTATAAGACATTCAGAATTTGAAATAGTAAAATACCTAAATTTATGCTTTTTACAGAACACTCGAAAATTTACGAAAAAGATAGGGAAACCAATTCTTTGCTAGGCGCTACACAGAAAATTATTACTAAGGTTAAATGGAAGTCCCCAGACTTCTGCGGTATCCGGAATTGATGATGAATCTCTTTCAATAAAGGTGTAACGAAAATTTTGAATATTCGTTATAACTAATAGTGGAAAGGTGCACCATGTACATTTTGTACAACTATTTGTTGTACATTTTGTAGTTCAATACATTGTATCTTATTAAATATGTGTAATGTAAGATGTATAAAATAAATATTAAAATATACAAAATGTATTATGTTGCAAATATTTTGTTTTATTATCTACAAATTGTTTTGTGGGTTGGCTGTCGACAAAGGAACGGACTACTAACGCCGTGAGTGTCCAATTTTTGAACCGATAGTACAATCCATTTTTTTACATTTTTAAATCTCGCTTACGTTGTATCGATTTATGTATATATGTATGCAAGTTATAATTATATAAATGGATGTATTACATACCTGCTCCTCTCCTCTACGTGTCTTTGTATTGTATGTATATATACTATAATTATGTGTGCATGTACACAAAAAACATGAACTCAATGCAATAATGTATGTACCTACCTACTGTAATACTATACAACAACGAAATGATAAATATAAACTTATTTACCTATTAAATAATATATATTATGTATCTACGTATCGATGTACCTATGTTTAATAATATTTGTATCTACCTACTGTAAATATAGCAATAATAAATAAATAAATAATATCTCGTTGAGTGAGTGTGTGTGTTTGTAACAAATATGTAGTTTAATAAGGATAGTATACCTACTTACCTATACATATAAATATAATATTTCCTTTATACGTGTGTGCGTATCTAGCATCTTCACGCATTTTTTTTTTTTTTTTTTAAAAGATATATCTGGGTTTTTGCTATAAACCCAAATACAACCTTATACACCTTTCACAGTAAGCTAAAAGCTTGTGTCGTGAAAGGGGAATTTGCCTGCACCTGGGATCGAACCACGGTGTTTATCTATTTATCTACACAACATGTGTTTTGCATCGTTGATAATCGTTAGGTAACTTTATTTGCAATAAACCCGCCAATTACCTACATAATAATAATAATATCGAATATTGAAAGTGATAACTTTGTACACTCACGCTTATGTAAAACCAATCTGACATGATATCTCCATTGTAGAACCATGCACATATTATTTATACACAAGGTAACATTTACCAAAATCTAATCGGAACAAGTGAGAAAAACGTCCCAACGCTTATGAATAACATTCACAATAATGTCGCGTAAACACAATTACAGTTAGGTATACCTATAAGCCTTTCGCAATTCCTCCTATTACAGTTAGGTATACCTACCTATAAGCCTTTCTCACTTCCTCCTATAAAAGGTATAAACTATGTTTTTTTTCTGGATTTTTGTAATAAACCCAAATACAACCTTATCTACCTTCCACATTGAAGAGACCCACCTCACACCCGGATATTTCAGGAGTCATAGACTCCTATTTATCCGCACATTAAAACCAAAATTGTTCTCACGGGAGGGCCATTGGGCAGGTCTGAAGGACCGACCGGCTAAAACCGCCGTCGTGGGAATATTTTAAGCTACACTCTCTTCAATGCCCCTTTTGAAAGTATGTTTATTTTATTGAATAAAGAAATACAAAATTATATAAAAAAAGCACAAAACAGGACAAAATATAGTACAATTAATAAAAGATAGATAACATCGAGTAAATATGATATATAAAAATTGCTGAGTAACCAAAAAGCCGAGGTGAGGTGTCCAGAAACTTGTTATTTGGCGTTCAGAAGGCGCGAGCCCAAAAATCACCAGTGCCGAATGGTGTGAAAACATTAAACCCTCCCAAAAGTGACATACCTCCCAAACCTACTCTCCACCAAGGGAGACAGGACGATACAACAAGAAAACGAGTTCACTATCGCGCCAACGCCGCAAAGGGCAAAAACCAACCCTAACACTCTCCCACGTCAGGCGGGGGTGAATCCGGCTGACGCAGAAGCTCCCAACGAGATACACACACATCCACAAACACCAAAAATGCTTTAAGGTTCCTCGGGCATTGCAGAACCTCCCCAAACCAAACTGGTCTGGGAGTGCTCTCACTTACATATATCATTTATCATTGCATCTCTAGCATCATTCATCACGGAGCACACCCAAAGGTTGTGCCCAGCATACTGCGCCCCCAACCCACAAACACACCACGGATTCTCCGCTAGGCCAAGATCATATAACCTGCCCTTTATTTTATTTATTTATTCTTTATTGTACATTGATAACAAGCAAATTCACACAAAAATACATTTCAAACAAAGACAATCATACAATCATACAGAGGGCGAGTTTATCGCAGAGGCGCGATTTCTTTTTCACCCAATTTCATAAAACTTTCACATAAAAAAATCTTAAAGAAAGGAAAGAGGAGGTAAAAAGGAGAAGAATATGTAGGAAAAGGGACTAGGATACAGAAGTCATATTTTGTGTGATAAAATGGTCCTTGACCGCCAGCTTGAAAGCTTGAAGAGTGGGGAGCAACCTTATCCTGGAAGGCAAACTATTCCAACAGCGAGCACCATGAACAGAAAAAGAGTAAAAAAGTTTGAGCTATGAGCTGGTATCGCCAGAAGACGCTCGCTATTGGATCGTAAGGGCAAGCCATGGCTCGAAAGATACTCAAACATTTCCTTGAGATAGTATGGTGAAGACGTAGAGTATAAACAATTATAAACCAGTGATAAGACCTATTAGATGACCGTGTCCTGTCACAAGCTGGACGGCATGGTGATTGAGGGAAAGGAATCGCCTTTTCATTCTCTCACATACGTCAGGGAGAAAACTGTAGACCAATCTAGCAGTTCTCCCCTGATCTACCTTCCACAGTAAGCTAAAAGCTTGTGTCGTGGAAGCGGAGTTGAGAGCCGGCACCTGGGATAGAACCACGCACCTCATGTGCACGAGGCTGGGGCTGTACCTCCAAGCTACCGACCAACTGTTACATTGAATAAAAATGGTTCTACAATGAATTGAGATGTTTAATTGATTTCGTCATCTGCGTGCTGTACCTATGTCCTGGTTAACAATAAAATAATATAGTAGGTAAATAGTATTCTAAACAGATTACACGGAGAAAATGTTTTAAGATACTGTATCACTGTATATGGGTTAGTTGGAAGATATTGCGCTTCAGCAATAAACTCGCCCATTGCACAAAATTATTAATTCTATTGTTGTGATACCATGTTTTTTGTTCTTCTTTACATATTGATTTTGTGCAATAAAGTTTATTATTATTATTATTATTATATTATTAGATGTGTACATGTATAGGATCAGGAGGCACAGATATGTATGAGGGTGTGTGGGTGTGTGTGTGTGTGTGTGTGTGTGTGTGTGTGTGTGTTCCTGAGTGCATGCGTGGAAAATGAATCTTTATGTACTTATAATATTTTAATGTATAATATTACAATTTTTATCAAATGTTGAAATAAATATACCTACATGAGTACCTACCTACTACACAATACATATATTTTATATTTGTAGGTATTTATAAACGGTGAACACATTCACACCTGTCGCGACACAAGCGTTTAAGGTGTGCTTAAGCGTGTGCTGTGAAAGGTGGTATTTGGGCTTGTTACAAAAACCCACATACATCTTCTTTTTTTTAATATACATAATTATATAGTTATGTAAAATAAATAGTTGTAATAATTATTATATTGTGAAGTGCAATCATAGCCGCGGTACCTATCTGGAGACGAGACTCATCGCTGTCATGTATCCATATGTATAGGTATTTATGTAATACATCGCTGTCATGTATCCATATGTATAGGTAATTATGTAATACATGCCAGCAGCGATGTTCAGTGGACATGACCATCCTCCCCCGTCTCGCCACCACCGCCGCACTCCTCTCCTCGCCCTGTGATCCTAATTGTAAGAACCTTCATATATATTATTAATTGTGTCGGTGCACACGTAGTAGAATTCCATAATAATGCAATTTGAAACAAGTGTTCCTTTCTACTATTGTTTTTTTAATTCGCAGAGAGACGTCTTTCGACTTATGAGGTCATTATCAATCGCGATTGATAATGACCGATTCATTATCGATCGCGATCGATAATGACGCGATTGATAATGACCTCATAAGTCGAAAGACGTCTCTCTGCGAATTAAAAAACAATAGTAGAAAGGAACACTTGTTTCAAATTGCATTATTCATATATATTATATACATATATATTTACCAACACGATATATGCATCTAGGCACATATACATATAATATAAAATAATAATTATATTTTGTATCATCATCATCATCATCGCCCTCAACGCTCCTCTCGGGAGCACAGGGCAGAAACCAGCCTCCTCCATTCAGAGCGTCTCTGTGCCAATTGCGTCACCTCTTCCCTCGACATTCCTTGCGTTCTGATATCGTTGTCATAGGAACGGTGTATTGTGAAAGAGGGACGCCCGGGCCTACGGAACCCCTGCGGACGGAAGAACAGTGCTCTTTTTGGCCAACTATCATTGGGCATTCTCAAAACATGTCCCAGCCAGGACCATCGTCTCTCTTGGATTACGGAGATTACAGGTCTCTGCTGGGTGTGCCGGCGCACAGCATCATTTGTAACATGTTCATACCATCTGACATCCAAAATCCTTCTAAGACACTTGTTTTCAAAGCTTAGTATCTTCCGCTCTTGAGCCTTGGTTAAGTGCCAAGACTCGCAGCCATATAGAAGGATTGGGATGATGCACGCATTGAACAAGCGACATTTTGTCCTGATGCTGAGTCCAGACGCCTTCCAAACTTTGTTCATGTTGTTGAAAGCCCCGCTAGCTGCTCCTATGCGGATTGGTAATTCCGACCGGAGATCACCCTCTGGCGTTATGGTTGCTCCCAGGTACCTTAATTTACTAACCTGAGATATTTGGGAATTGCCAACCATTAGTGGGGTGTGAGTACTCGTGCATGTACTATTACATATGTACTTCGTTTTACCAGCGTTGATACGAAGGCCAAGGCGCAAAGAATTTTCATAATATACTAACATGTATACATATAGGTACACTACACAGATATAATATGTGTACCTTGATAAGAATACATAATATATATAATTTTATATCACAATACACAATGTGTTTGTATAGGGTAGTAGTTCTGAGTGTTCCCTCTAGATGACCCCCTACTCGCCTCTCCCTCTACCTACCTACCTACCTACCTAGGTGTTATTATAAATATATATATATATATCAAATGAATATGTGTACCTAATACATGTAGGTACATAATATATATTGTTAAGTTGTGATGTTATGTTACCATTCATATTATACATTCTACATGTGACACCTACATATGTATACCTATGTATATTACAATAAGAAAATAAAATAAATATATAGAAATATTTATACGTTACTATTGCATTATTTCTTACATACCTACCCACATATTGTACCTACAGTTAGATGTTTTATATTATTAGAATATTTTTAAGATAATGGCGGACGTTGCAACTACATATACAATGCTAGTGAAATTGTCTGTGTAACAATGTCCTATCTAGTTCAGCAGCACTCTCTACACGCGAGGAAAAAAATATAACTGGGTTTTGTTTGTTATAAACCCAAATACAACCTTATACACCTTTCACAGTAAGCTACTAAAAGTTTGTGTCGTCAAAGGGGAGTTTGCCGGAATGTTTTCATGTCTGAACCATCGAAGACAGAGGATGGACCCATAAAAATATCTCAATTTATTACGCTCATTTTCCTTCCAAGCTTTTATAAGGTTTCTGCAAATATTATTTTATGCTTCATGTGAGCATGCAGTCTATTTGTTTTATGGATTGATTTCATGTAATCCAGGGTTAAATTCATTTTTTTTGTTTGTATGAAGTGGCTTTGCTTCTCCATTTAGTACTTTAGATATGAGCATATATGGTGGAAGGTGTTAACGCGGAGATCTATGTAGGACTAGGTAGGTATATAGGAAGCTTTCTTTATTTTATTTTATTAATATAATACAAACAAACAGCTATTAGAGATTAGGTATATAGTATAACTTTAATATTGAAGGTTCACAAGCCAGTGAAGTATGTTAAATTATTTTACTTAGTATTATTAACACTGCATACATAATATGTTCCAGCTCAAAAAAAAAACAACACAAACAAACAAAAAAATTAAAATGCAATCGATGAGATAATCCATGCGCCAATCGAAGCAATAACGATGAAGCGAAAATAAAAACATAAACCTTTAAGAGATCCTGGAAACAGCAACCTTGAAATTTAGCAATGACGTTAAGTAAAAATTAACATCCATAAAGAAAGCATTGTAGGTAATATCCGCACGACATTTGGAAGAATGAATATTATGCGTAGTTTGTATGATATTGCGGTAGTCGAAAAGTATTGGGAAGTACCCTAGTAGATCGTAGAGGGGTAATTAAAATTAATCCCAAAAAGCAGATCACTTCAATGAATAACATTGTTAATTGAATGTGGAGATGTGCAGAGTGTGAGACACATAGTGCAGGACTGCCATCTCAAAAAATTTAGCGGGGATCTGCAGGACATTCACGAAGCAGGACCGGAGGCGTTGAACTGGCTCTCAACACTAGAGCCAAGACTGTAGAGGACACGACGCAGCACACATGGGTCAAGATTCATCAACACCGGGCCATACGAAAAGTAAAGTAAGTATTGTTAATTAGTTTATATAGGAAAACCATATCAGCTTTTGTATGTCTGTTTTACAGCAGGGCAACACCATGCCATCGAGCAGAATGTGCGTAGTTATTGAATGATTGACAACATTTAAGAAACATGTTTTGCGCCCTTTCAACTATGTCAATATTTGTTTAATATATTGTGGCTTCCACACCACAGACCCCAAACTCCAAACAGCTCCTTACGTATGTAAAATATAATACCTTTATTTTGTTAACGTTTCTAAAAGGCCTAGATACTCTGAAAATGAAACCAAATTGTTTAGACGCCTTTCAACAAAAACTATGTATTTTTTTTTATTTTACAAAAATTCACGGCATAAACCTATTACATGTAAAATACATAATAATACATAAAGTTTACAAGTATAACAGTGATAAATTTTAACAAAACAATATTATGTAGATTAAATTCAAGAAAACCAAATGACCAAACAGCAAACAGAGAACCAAATCTTGTGTGCAACATGCAATGTGAGTCAACATAAATAAAATATAAATATACATATATAAATACATACATACACAGACGCACGCATACGCATCTAGAGATTAAATAATATAAAATGGAAAATGGAAGAGTTTAATCCAGGAAAATAATTAACATAACAATAAATTAGGAATATATAATAATAATAATTAAATATCCAAAAAATTTAAATACATAAATTAAAACAAAGTAATTTATTCTGAGAATAACAATGAAAATAATAATTAGATATTAGAAAGAATTGAAAATGCAAGAATTAAATATTATGAATGATAATAATAATTATAGCAATAAATGAATGATAATATAAAAGTATTGGAAATATGTCAGTTTTGCAGATGTCGAATTTGAAAAATAATAGATAAGTATACATACAATACAATAGTCAAGAAAATAAAAAAGTCATGACTGCCCAATGTCATTCAACATTACTGAAGAAATGTATTACGTCAGATTTAAAAATTGAGAAAATTGTCGGCAAATATGTCTGTGTAATCTCCCATCATATTCCCAGTCTGTGTAATCTAGGTAAAGGAGATTGGTAGACATATGTAATTGGTACGAGCATTGCGCTCATGGAACATTACACTTTGCCTGGTTGTTCTGGTGGGAATATTAAAATGTATGAGATCTAATAATTCTGGGAGTTGATCGAGCCATTTAACAATCTATGAAGAAAAGAAAGATCAAAAACCTTCCTTCGATCCTCCAGGCATGCCAATTTCAGCTCTATCATTAGGCTTAGATGATAATTTATTCTGTCGACTGAATCCCTAATTTATGTCCCCTGAATAAAATTTCATCGTCAAGAATGACGCCAAGATCTCTAACTATATGACATCTCATGAGAGGTTGTTCCACAAAGCGTTTAATTATACATTTTTGCACAATGATAGGATTTTTACTTCGGGTGAAGGTAGTAATATTACACTTGGATATATTCAAAAAGATCTGATTCATCTGAGCAATAATAGAAAAGACGCTCGATATCAGACTGAAGATTTCATAACTTTACTA
>OX388313.1:1944834-2097634 GCA_947579605.1 Athripsodes cinereus
TTATGACATCGAGTAAAATATTGATCATGAAAATCGCTTACATAAGTATTTATAATTGATCTTTATTGCTATTGAAAATCAGTCAGCACGCTAAGCACGCAATTTAAGGGGATAATAATAATAATAAATACGACACTGAAAAATTCGAATTTCAAAAATTAAAAATTTAGCTGGGCAAAGGAAATACAAAAATATTGTGCGACGTCCAAATACAACGATAATAATAATAAATACAATTAATAAAAAATTACAACACGTACATACTTTTACATAGTATGTTATAATAATAGTAGCACATCAAAACACACAGAAAAAAGCATATTTATATTGTTTTATAATGAACAAAAAAAAATATTTATGACCATCAAATTTTTTTGTTTGTGCCAATGTGCACCAGAATGAATGGCATATTATATTTCAACATTACTAAAAATGAAAAGAGCATAAAAGGAAAATATATTGTTTTTACTGATTCCGACATGAATTTAACACAATATTGATATTTTTTGTTAAAAAAAAAGAAAATATGTAAAAAGCGAAATTTTTAATTAATGCATTGATTGCGTACGTATCAAATAATCTTTCATTTATTTATTGTTATAAACTAAACGATGACATGACGTAATAATATGTATCGTAACGAAACGCACAATGGTAAAATGTCGTCTTTTCAATGGAACATAATTAGGCCACATATTATTTCTTTAAACTTTATTGTTTTGCTTCATTATTGATTACAATAATGACAATCTATTATCATTTTCAATCGTATATACATATATTATATTTCTTTATCTCCTTCGCTGTTAGTAATTGTAATATTATTATTATTTATTTGTTTGCAATAGTAGTAGTAGAATCCGTACCATTGGTCCATTATTTTTTAACATTTTCTCTACGCACTATGGTGCCATTTTTGGAACTCGATTGATAGGCACCACTACGATGCTACTTTTTTACCAGTCGTTTCGTCTAAAAAAATCTATAATTTGTAAAAAAAATAATTAAACAATACTATTACATAGAAGTATAATAATAATATAATTCTCATCTCTCAATTATATTCGAGATCGTGTTTTTTTTTTAAATATGACGAAAATAAATAAATAAAAAATGGACAATTATTTTATTTTATATTAATTATGACATGTTTTATTATTATTATTAGGTTATATTTTGATGATTAAGCATAAAAAAAATGTTTGAAAAAAAAAATTGGGAAGAAATTATTGAAAATTATATATTTTTTATTTGCGCTCGCATTGGTCATACACGTTTATTATTATTACCATATTAAATTTATTAAAATAGATTAAGGACAAATATCGTTTTTAAGTAATTTTAAATAAATTGTTTTTTTTTTATTATTATTAATTTTTCATTAAGTTCCACTTACACAATTATACCTACCTAATTAAATTAAGATTCAAGGAAAAATATTCAGATTTTTTTAAACATCAACAAAAACGTAACAAAGTTTACTATTTATTATCGAGTAAAGATTACGTATTTCCATAATTTATGATAAACTTTCAGACCCTTTAAATGAGAAACATTTCTAATAAATAAATTATTGCAGTTTTATCAAATATTTTTATGTTTTCAGTAAATATTTAACGAGTCCTAGGCGTGTGTGGGTTATCAAATAGTTCGACGAATATTATTGTGTGTAACACCTTAATTGCGGAAACTGGCTAGCATTTTTTTATTACTGTTTTAAATATATCGTTTCTGTCGGTTACGAAACAAATATCGTAAGGTGATTTGATTTTACCGTTACCGTTAGTAAGAAGTCAAATACACAATCAAATATATGTATTTTTTTTCGAATCTTATTAATGCGTATCCACTTGACACAAAGTCTCGACATTGAAACCAAAAAGTTCTTTATTTGAATGAAACAAACCATATTGCAATATCGTATCACCATAAAGTGTCAGACACTGCAATGGCAGAAGCTTTATATTGAAATTATTTAAATGAAATTGAAAAAATAAATTTCAGCTCATTCGGAGAGAATTGCGAGTAAGCGTCACAGGATAACTATGAAATTATCATCAAAAGACGCCCATTTGATTGTTAATTTTGACAAATGTCTCAAGAGAATTATAAATCTCAAGTCTTGAATCACGAGATAGAACTGTTTAAAAGACATAGTACTGGAATATACCCGGTAAGAAAAATAATGATTATTTGAATTGTAGTCATAGTTAACTCGTTCGGTATATCACTTGTTTTGACTCAAAATTGCTCACGAGATCATCATAGTTTCAATTGGAGACGCACTATAAGATTCATAGTACCGTGAAAGAATAATATTAATAAAAATAATATGTCGAAGGTGGAGTGATTTCTCATTTGGACGGCAGGTGGCAGTAAGTGGAAGAAAAAGCTAAAGTAAAAACATTACATACCAGAAGATCATAAAACCGAGTGCGGTGACATGGTTGTAGTATTAGTATTATTATTATTGAATATTTGAGATTTGTGCCATGATATATTGACAGCAATAACTGTACGTAGCGGGTGACGTGATGGATATAGCGAGCGCTGTCGTAAGCGGTAGTTAGGTAAGGGTTAACGTTGACGTTGCAGGTGTTTTAGTATAAATATTATAATAATGTGTATGCCGAAAGTAGTGCAAAGTACGAATATATAAAATCGAAATCAAAATCCGAAAATATTATCGGCAGTACCAAAATAAACAAAGACCGAAAATAATTCCATTATTAAAAAAATAGTCCCAAAAGTAAGGTTGTGTAAAATTTTTAAGCATTAAGTTTGTACTTTAAAATTCAAGTTACTCGGTAAAAGAAATTATTAATTCGATTCCTCGAGTCGTTTTGCTGCTATTGTATTTATGCCCAAAATGTTTAATATGAGTGCATTAATCATTATTTAGCCGTAAAAATAATTATTATATTTGGTTTTTAATAAAAAAAACCTTTGTTTTGCCAACATGATTTGGAGAAGTCAAATGGAAAAAGGAAATCTCTACAGTCTGTAGTCTACTGTCCAAGATCGATTGGAGATCCACTTTTTCAAAGGTTAAGGATATATTAAATAACTTTTTTTCAAGCCGATTTGATTTAAATTTACAATTATTAATTTCGGTCATTGGCCATTTCTATACATTCGTAATTTCATCTACCGATTTTGATTTTGACATATACAATATTACTTTATATGACTTTTTTATATTTATTATCAATACAGCTAAATCAAGGAAAATATAATAAGAATTAATTAAAATATTCAATGACCTTAAAATAAATGTTAATTTATTATTATTAATAATAATATTTAATAATATAATTATATATTGTATTTTGTAACAGGGAACATTTATTTAACATATTTATAGATATTGTAATAATCATAATAATAATTAAAAAGATTGATTTCATTATCTAAGTTTTTTAATATTATTATATAATTATTAACCTAGACAATAATTATTATAAACTACTTAAGAATTATATAATTATATATAAGTTATTATAATAATATATATGTCAATAATTATAATGCAATATATATGTTTTTATAATATATTAAAATTACAAACATGTATTATTAAATAAAAATAAATATTGTGATCATAAAAAAAGATGGAGAAGGGGGGGGGGGTTAACACAAGTCATGCCGCAACGATGATACATATATGTATATATATATATTATGAGCTTAACTATTTTTATATTTAAACGGATATAAATTATAACGGATTCAAAAATTGTTAAGACTTTGCTAATTCTCAGAAAACTATCAAAAAGTAATAAAATATAGACACAACTTTTGATTCATAATTGATAATTTAAAAATTATGAAAGTTCGTCCGATGAAATTAATTAAGTAATTGTTAAATGCTTTGATTACGGTTTTTCTTTATTATAATTCGTCATATTCTTGTAATTTGTTCGTTCAGTTAAAAAAGAAAATACATACATACATACATACATACCATCACGCCGCTTCCCTCGCGGGGTAGGCAGAAAGGATCGAGCGCCACTTCCTTCTATCTTTGCATACATCTTTCGCTTCCGTCACTGTTATACAATTCCTCATGCATGCTCTCCTGTTCAATGTGCTCAACACGTGACCGTCCTGTAGGATTTGATTTAAATGATCTTGCCATTTAATCCTCGGACGTCCACGTCTCCGAGCACCATTCCTCATTTAAACCACCATTTAAAAAGAAAATATAAATCTTAAAATTACATAAAAGTAAAAAATAAATCAACTAAAACACAAACCTAAACAAATAAAAAAAAATTATAGGCATTCGCAAAATCTGTGATGCTTTGGAATTTTTAACGGAAGACAACTAAAAATTATGACCTTTCTAATAAAAAAAAACATTATTTTTTTTCAAAACTAATAAATTTATAAATATGATGTTAGTAATTAAAGCAAAAATGATATAACTAAAAAAAATATGGTTAAGAGCATCACAATTTTTTAAGCATTGGCCATGCCTCAAAAAACATTTCTAGGTTTTTTACCCTGTTGGTTGTTTTTCTCTTTTTGTTTTTTTGTTTGACGTTGTTGTTGTTACTCAGATGAGAGATGTTTCCAAATTTAATTTGAAAAATATCGAGAAATTATAATTAATATTTAATTATAGTAATAATTATAAGTTTTTTTTTTAAATAGTTACATTCAAATAGTGACAATAATTATAATTAAAATCAATAACTATTATTAATAATTAAAAAAACAATAACAACTTTATAATTATTGAAAGGAAATACAATTATATATTAGGTAATAATAATAATAGATAATTATATAATAATATCAAAAAATTATACAAGTAACATTAATTGCTTTTTGATAACAATTACTTATCTAAAAACGATTCAAATTACAAGAATTCATAAACAAGATATTAAAACAATAAATTAAAACTTGTTTTCATTTATACACGTTTGAAAAAGGTTTGCCTCAAGGCGAAACGCTTGCCAATATCTTGTGAAATTAAAAATATTGTTTATTGCTGGTTGTTGTTTTTCGGAAAGGCCATGTTAGTCGTTTTTGCGAACATGATGGTGTCATTTTCAGTGTATGAATACCCTGAGAATGGCGACAACATATGCGAAGAAACGCCAGTACAATAAAATCAGAGATAGCCTAACCGAAATATAGCGACCAGCTTGTAATCGAAGATCGCCATGATAACCTTATATCCACAATGTTTATCTTTGTTTCAACGTACCAATTTAGAGTTTGAAGTATTTTTTTGTTGTTTTAGTTTTTGTGTTATTAATAACATGTTGTAATTTTTGCTGTTTTATTGCCAAAGATATCTTTTATCCGCCATTAAAAAAATAATTAAATTTTATTAATGAATTCTCGCATTCGAATCATTTTGATGTTTAAACGTAGTAATTATATTAGGTAGTTTTATTCCACCATTTTATCATTCCCTCACGGATGCTAAAATGGCAGAATCGTGTTTTTTGTCCAATTTAATCATAATTAAATATTATTACATAAAATATAGAAATCCTTATCATTTTTAGGACTTTAGTAATAATAAGAATAATAAATTGGTATTTTTTTTAATAAATGTTGATAAAATGGGAAATTGACAAATGAACTTATTTTAAACCGTATCATATTTTTAAAGGTAGGTGTATTAATAAGAATAATAATATTATGTTTTTTTTATATTTATATATAACAATTATAATATCATGAAAATAATAAAATATTTTTATTATTATTAAAAATTGATAATATTATAATAATAAAAAACGAGGTGAAATTAATAATGAAAATAAAATCATAATTTTAACGAGTTTCCTGATTGTGTATTATTTTTTTAAATAACAATATTATTTTTATGTATGAAAATAACGAGTTAAAAATTTTACAAAAAAATATAATCTTTTTATTTAACTATTGGAGTTTTCATTTATTTATTTTTTTATGTAATAATTATTACATTTTCAAATCATTCTTCATTTAATTTTTCCTATCTATTTGTTTGCTCAGCTCACTTAAGGTTGAAGAGCTATTTTCGTTTATTTATTACTTATCGTAAAAAATAAAATAATAATTATAAAAAAAAATTCCGTCAACTGCTAGCAATCTGCGCTACTACAAAAAAGTATTTATTTAAAAAAAACAATTATGTTTAAAATGCAATCAGAATTTCTTTTAAACTTCGCGTAAAGGGATGTTTTTATTTATTTTTATTATAATTAACAAGAAACAGAATTTTTATATCTAATCAATGATACGCTATGATGAAAAAACTTAACATATTATTAAGTTTTTTTTTGTATTTAAAATTATTCTTTTGTATTTAATTTATTACTTATTTTATTATTATGTATATATATATTATTTTAACACCAAAACAGTATTTTACCATTTTTTTATTTGTTAAACTGTAAATAAATTAATTGTAATGAAAAGAAATATGTATCGTCAAAAATAAAGAAAAAATAATTTTATTATGATTTTTTTTTAATAAAATATGAAAAATAAGTCAAATTTAAAAAAATAAATCAATGATGTATAATATAAGCAAAATTAGGATTTCTTTAATAAAACATAAAAAATGAAATATTTAATATTTTGAATATAAAATTTATACCTTAAAGTGGGATCAAAACGTTTTTTTTGGTCAGGATATTTTCATAATTTTACGACTGCGTTACACAATTATATACATGCGAGATTTAAAAAAAATAACAAAAAAGCGAAGCGAGTGTTTGTAAGAATATATAAAGCCTTTAAACACGCTATTTATTTTACATTCTTTATGATTATATAATTAAATATTTTTATACTTACTATATGGTAAACAAGCAAACGAAATATATTTAAAAATATTTATAATAAAAATATAGAAAGGAAAAAAAATAAAAAAAAAATCACGGATTTTATACTACATAAATAAATATATATAAATTTATTTATAAAATATATATACGTAGAGAAAAATATTCAAACACATAATACATAAAAGCTTATTCATTGATATCGCTGCAGTTATATATATTTATATATATATTTTTAGTTTTGTATATATAATAATAGTAATAAGTTTAATATATATATATATTAGAAACACTGTGAAAGATTATATTTTTAATTTATTTTTATTACCTAATGCTCGGGGTCCATATAGGGTAACCCTACTTTTTACATTCAATAAAAGTATTATTGTGAGAGTGATTTCGTAATAATAGTAGTATTATTATTATAATATATATTTTTTATTTATCATTATTATTTTTTTATCATAATTAATAATTAAATATTAAAAATTGATTAGGTATTTGACACCACGTAATTAGGATAGTAGATGATGAGATTTTGTAGGATAATATATAATTTCATATTATTATTTTTTTATTATTCATCCCACCTTTTCACTAATAATAATCATTCTATTTTTAAAAAATATTTACAGTATCATAATAATAATAGATTTTTGTAAGAAATAAGTAACACTCATTTTTTTTATTATTTATTATTATTTTTTCTTATTATTTTTCTTGTTGTTGTTGTTGTCGCCCTACTCGCCATTCTCTCACACTGATCATCGTACTGTATCTTTGCAAAAAAACAAACAACCAATAAAACAAATGTATATAATAAAATAATAATAATAAAACAATTGAAATCAATATATATATATATAGGTACGAAACCGGTTTCGATAGTGCCGATGCAAATATACATTACGATGTAGTAAGTTTTTGTTTGTATTATAATAATCGGTTTTTGTAATGACGTAATAATAATAATAATAATGATTTTTTTATTAATAATTGTTGTATGTTTAAATACATAATGTTTTATTAATATATAATAATAATTTCAGATGTGTCCAGCAATGGTGACGGGGGATTTGGGGTGTTGTTGTGTGGCATGGGATGGACCATGAGCCGTGGTGACTTATGGTTCCGCTCCAACTGTGGACAAATAAGAAATATATAAAAAAAACAATAAAATTGGGTAAATAAAGTTTATATGAATCATTTAAAGGGTTTCAACAATGATTTTGTAAGTCGAAACCAGGTCACTCAATTATTTAACGTAGTAAAATTTAAATCATTTGCATTTTTCCACATAAAACAATTTCTAGTGAAACCGGTCAAGTACCGGTTATACTAAATAATAACTAAACTAAATTACAACCGTTGATAACTAAAATTTAGTTTGAAGTAAGAGATTAGAGTTTTGACAACGACTTTGTAAATCGAGAGCAGTTCGCTCAGATATTAAAAAGTATTTAAACTTTAAACCTTTTACGTTTTTTTTGTTGCTAGAAACATTTTTTATTGAAACCGGTCAAGCGAGAGATATCTAATAAACATATTGATTTTGAAATAAGAGAATAAATACCTAATATTTTTGGGTAAAGTTTTTGTCATTGATATAATTAATTTTCAGAAAAAGTGCCTTAATTTGGTATTTATCAGGATGTGATTAACTCAATTTTTTTTTTCAAAAAATATACATATAGTAAAAAGAAGCCTGCTAATTTTTTTAAAAATAAAATATGTATAACTTACGTTACAAATAATTTCTGAGCCACCTTCAATGATACCCATTAGTGAATGCAGCCGGAATCAGGGGATCCTGCAAGAATTAGAAAAACTGTCTTGAAGTCATATTGTGAACTGAAATTACAAAATCTCATTTGGGCTTCTTCTTGTTCTGTTTTTGTGGAGAGATCGTCCTGTGATGAATACTGTGAATGATGGTTTATGGATAGGTACATATTTTTTTTACAGAAAAAAAGACAAAACAAACAAGAATAATAGTAATGGCTGAAGATACATCTCTGTGATTCTCTGCAAGATATTATTGATGTATTCAACAAATTATAGTCCTGGAAACAATAAAAAAATTCAGGAAACATCTTCAGGGTATGCCAAAATTTCATATGTTTTAAAACTATATTTAAATTTATTAACAGTTATTTGCACTTCTTAACGTTATTTAAATATTCAAATGTTTTTGTTTATTGTGTAGTGTTTTTTTTATTTCTTCTAATTTTGGACTTAATGAAAAATGTTCATTTTCATGTTATCCAAATTCGTAATCGGATTCGAAAGTGAAAAACATTCATTTTCATGTTATCTGAGCTATTAATTTGATTCAAATGTGAAAAACATTCATTTTCATGTTATCTGAGCTATTAATTTGATTCAAATGTGAAAAACATTCATTTTCATGTTATCTGAGCTATTAATTTGATTCAAATGTGAAAAACATTCATTTTCATGTTATCTGAGCTATTAATTTGATTCAAATGTGAAAAACATTCATTTTCGTGTTACCCAAATTTTTAATTTGATTCAAATTTGATATTACACAACTTAAGTATTTTAGAAAATCAAGAAATGAGATTATTTTCCCTGAGTAATGACAAATGTGAACGCCCCTTAACAGTTACACCCGGGCACGCAGAAGGAAAAAAACTACCTATATATCTGTACCAATATACCATTCCCTCTATGTATGTTCTAGATCTAAAATCAAGTAAAAAACCGTTGTTTGTAGATAAACAACTAAAACTATTGTTTATGATTTTTTTTTTCATATATAGAAACCTATAAAAATGTGGTGAGTTGATGTAAATATTGTGAAAATGTAATAAAATTTCTTTCTGAAGCAATGGCCGAGATATACTCACTGGTCGGCAATGTACGCTGACGGGACTGTAGTTGAGGGGTGCACGACTGACGGCGATCGCCGGGAATCCGGACGGCTGGGGGCTCGCGGCTTGGACGTATCCCTCCGCGGGGCTGTACATGTCTAGCGCAGGTCCCGGCGAACCGGCGGCAGCACCAGCACCAAAACCGCGGCCAACAGCATGTGGAGACGCAGGAGGACCAAATCCGGAAGCAGCGGCAGCTGCCTGGTAATTATTCATCACTGGAAAGAAACACAAGTTATTAGTACTACAAGAATATTAACTTCTATAGTACGTAATTCAAAAGATTTGAAAATTAAACTTTATGAAGAACGGTCACATTCATAGAACTTTCAAAAATTTATCAAGATTATTTCCGTGGAATTACTTGGAAAGCTTTCATAGATTTTGATGCAACTGAATTTATTAATTCTTCGACTTTCAAACAATCTTCAGAAACATAATTATACATTCAACTATACTAAGATTTTTCTGCGTCCATTTGAAAAATCAATGAACATAATATTGTCACCAGGACTATTTTCGGTTTGGTACCATAAATATTTTAGATACTAGCTAATATTTATCCATCACATTGAAGGATTAAGTCATTATTAATTTAAATGCCCGGTTTATTAAAATTTGTACATTGTGGGAAAAAGCGGGAAAATAATGACTTTTGGTATGACACACTCTATTTTTAGAAGTGTATAAAATGTGCCTTTGATAGAGCTTTTGAAAGAAGAAGTGGTATATTGAGATAAACAATATTTTAAACTTACTCAATGGGATAGTTAATTTGAAGAGCCTTATACGTATATAAATTGAAAAAAAAAGGTTTCGTTCGAGAAAAGAAACGTATGTAAGATCCTAAATTGCCTCCGTCGAGCTTGCAAGAGAAATTGAGAAAGGGTCGAGATAGTTTTAATTAAGATTAATTCTCACAATCGTGGGAGGTGACTCTCGATGCTATCCAAAGTCCAAACTTAAATCAAGGACCTTCGTTAGAAACGTCAAACTCACATTGCTAAAAACTAACCGTGTTCTTTATCTACATAGAATTCTAACTGATGGTCTCCAAAATCGTACGATTTAGTACGATAATTGGTACTTTTTAGTCTAGATATTAGCTTTTCATTGAAACGAGAGATAGATTGGCGTTAGACTATATTGGGATCGCTTTTAAAAATCAAAATAGGTATCCTCTCACAATTGTTCAGCAATAGTTTCATAGAATTACGTCTGAAAAGTCGTTATTAGGAATAATAATTATAAATCATTACATCACAAGTTAAATTTGTCAAAGAACTCGTTAAGATAAATCTTAGCATAGTTGGAACTTTCTGAGCTTTATGTATGTATTAAGTTTAAATTCTGAAATTGTTGATATCATTAATGATTAACCAACATTAAAATTGTCTTCGTCTTGAAGTTTGTTTCAATATTTTGACATCGACATTACAAAGTTTAAACAGAACTGAGTGTTTGGAAGATAATTAAATGACATCATGAATTTATAATTTATTTGACGGTATTATTATTATTATTCGATTTGGATATGAATGAGAATAATGTTTTAATATATTTTGTTTCTCTTGCGGTCTAGACAGAGATAATCAAAGGTCACAGATTCATATTTATTTAAAAACATATCTTAGGACACACCTTGAAGGCAACATGTTCGTGTTTCAGGATTTGATTAATGAAGGTATGCACAAAATATGCCAAAAGTAAATTACCCCGCCTAATCAAAAGAAAGATTGAAGGTCGAAGAGGTGTTGGAAAAAGTGGTGAATCATTGGAGAAGGTGGTGAATCTTGTGGCTCCAGGAATATGAAGCGTTGGTTGAGAAATTTTTTCACAAGTGACAGTCAACGTTGGGTTATTTAACACAACATCAGAAGAAGATGCAGAAGAAGATTTTGTTTGCTAGCTTTTCGAAAACTTTTTGCAAAGCATAATCCAAGTAATTAAAATGTATACTTCAACCATTTTTTTCATATCCATTCTTTCATACATCATTCAAATAGGTATTTTCTGACTCTTAACATTCATCACAATTTTTATGAATTCATTTTTCAGTACACACACTCTTCTAACATTTTTCAAGGGTCTCATGACAAAGATAAATAAACATAGAATTTGTTATAATTGGTTCTTGAATAATAGGTACATAATTTTAATCAAATATTTAACAATAAATTATAGAAATTAAGATAGCAAGAAATAAGAGACATGTTTGAAATAACTTATATTAATAAACCACATCGATCTCATAAAAATAGGACAATTTATATAAAAAAATCGACCATCGGGCGTGTATTTGTATAGAATTTTGATAGCAGTTTTTATAAGAGTAGCAGATTGTTTGTTTTTGATTGGCAAAATATTATTTGAATTGATTGTAAATTCAAAATGCAACACAAATAAATAATCTTAAACATATAGTTTAAGATTATAATAACATTCGCTAAAAAAAAAACAAAAAAAAAACATCTAGGTACCTATAATGTCTCAAAATCTTTTTGAGCGTCATTCAGTATAAAAAGCATTCGTTTAAATCCATACAGGTCAAATTCATTTATAGGGAAATCAATGGAACAATTCAAATCTAATAATTATTTAAAAATATTTTGTGTACAACCCACCATCAATTGTTTGACGGATTGGTTTATTTGTTTGGAGCTTTGTTGAACATTTAACTATAAATTTGTTTCAATATACTTTTTGTCATATTAGTCAAAATGTAGTAAAAATATTGTCGATTTCAATTGTAAAAATATTTTTTACTTTTAAAGAGACTAAAATGCATTTTAATGAAATATTATGTATTTTATTATATATTGAATCTGGTAAAGTGATACAAATATATAAATATGTATTGATAAAAATTTCTTCATATAATCAAATGAACATAGTAATAAAATAAATTATTTCCTCATCGAACAACAGTCAACAAAGTATCGAACAATAATTTCACTTTAATTCAATTTGACCTGTATTAGATATTATAATCAGCTAATGTGCAGGTTATAATAATAATAATAATATAACAGGGGATTTGGGGGGATAAAAATAAAATAATATAATATGCAGTTAATAACAATAATAATAGTGAAAATAAGCATGCTTTATTTTGTATCGTTTTAACGACATTAATACATAGACAAGAGAACACATACTAATTTTCATTAAATTCAAATTTCGAAGATGCTTTTAAAACAATTAATTCCATAGCAATAATGGACGATTGTTTTACATACAATTTACCCAGGCTTATTACTGTTAGTGCATATTACTCAATAATAGTTCTTCAAGTGTTATTTTAGAGTATCAAAATTTAGTAGTATTGTTTGTGCGAAGTATTCATATTTTACGGCTTTTTAATTAATAAACTGTTAAATGCACATTCTTCTTTAATATGGATTCCAGAAAAGGAACCGAAATTTTATGCGTACAGATACATCACAAGCAAGGATATTCTTTCTCGACCTTTACTTCTTTATTAAGACTTATTGAGATGAATTTGAATTAGATCATTAATGATCTCTGACCCCCAAGACAAACCGCACTTGGCGATCGACTACAAACGAATTTTCGACAATTACTGCAACAATAACGCGTAATTACACGGTACATTGTGCATAGGTAGATTGTCGAAAAGTTCGCCAGTAGTCGATCGCCAAATGCGGTTTGTCTACTGCCCCATCATACCTTTTCACCAGTATACCGTACGAGTTTCAATTCATTAATATTTTCATTCAAACCATTTTTTTTAATTTTCCAAAAGTGGGGTCGCTAGTGGTTCAAATACATGTCATTAACGTACAAGCTTTTCTCCTATTTTGAGCTTCTTGTCTATGTATTATTGCCGTTTTATTGTTTCAAGCAAAATTTACCTGACAGCGCTTGTGCCAATAGTGGTGTGTTGTTGTTTGGTGTCAATTGCCCATTGGTTAGATCCACTGCAAAATATTAATATGTCAATCCACACTGAGGGTCCTTTACAATTATTATTATTATCATACAACAAAATAAAATAACCAGCAAGAAAACCATCCAAAGTGCAATCGTGCTATTATTATACATAATAATAAAGTATAAAACAAAATGTGTTGCTATTGTAATAAAATACGTTGTTTGTCGTGCCTGTTATAAAACGTTTTTTGTACTATAAATTAATGTGCCTGTTAAAAAAACAATTTTGTATAAAAATAAAATAAAAATGGTTTGGGATTGAGCATAATGCTTTTGGACCGCCCCAGAAGACAATGTTATAGACATGTTTCAAATATATGAAAGGTTTATGTGTAAAGGCACATCAACCCATTTTTTACAAATATTTAACCCTTTGACTCACTTTGTATCACATTTGATACACGCGTTCTTAGTGGTGTAATATGAAAGTTAGAACAAATTTACCCAGATGCTCACCGTGTATCATTTCTACAAACCTTTATGAATGCTCAAATAGATGGTGTCTTGTATTTCGCGCCATTTCGCGACACTGTTGACATTTGTGTGACGAAAGACGGTTGTGTTAATGTGGCTTTGCGTATTTTTACATTTTTTTTTCATAAAAAAGTCATTTGTCGTGATTAATGTTGATTTTGTACAATTAATATATGATTCTTTATGATAAATAATACCAAATTATTGCTTAAATGACAAACATTATTAGTCTGTGTGGTGGTTTGTGAAGGTGTATCAAATTTGATACAAAGTGACTACAAGGTTGTGAATAGGAAGGAATACATCAGACCAAGTAAGTAGTAAATACTTCATTATTTTCATTTGATGACATATGATTTTATATTTTATTTGAATTTTTATAATTTTTTAGCACAATGGCTCGACGGGGATTATCTGAAAAAGATTTTTTAGACCTTATAAATGATGATGATTTCGGGAATCAATCAGATATCGAAGGTTTGTTTGACGACGAAGAAAAAAAATGTGAAGTGCAGGTCGAGCAACAAAACGTTGAACTTCATGAAGAATTAGATGTTGAAACGCAAGATGCACCAAGCCGGTCGGTATTGCTATCGTACATCGAAAAACCAGAAAAAATTCATTGGGTAAAGCAACCTTTTGAACCAATGAAAACGGTTGAAGAAGTTGACGATGTTTTACCTCAGGAACCACTCTCGCCATTTCAATATTTCAGTAAGTTTATAGATGAAGACATTTTTGAACAATTTTGTAATAGAACAAATTTATATTTTTTTCAAGAACAAGGTAGAAACCTTAATGCCACTCTAGAAGAAATAAAGGCGCTGTTTGGAATGCACGTTGAAATGGGATCTATCAATTTTCCCAACAAGAGGTTGTATTGGAGCAAAGATAGGAGGTACAGTCTTATTGCAGACGCAATGACTTATAATAGATTCAGCTCGCTTAGAAATAACCTTCACTGTGTAAATAATATGGAGGACAACCAGAGAAGTATTGACAAATTTTGGAAAGTGAGGCCAATTATGGATTCCTTTTTAAGGACCATTCAATCTCTGCAACCTGAAAAATGAGTTTGTGTTGACGAGCAGATGATACCCTTCAAGGGAAATTTGGTGGTAAAGCAATACATGAAAGGCAAGCCAAGCCCTTGGGGTATCAAGCTTTTTTTCTTGTGCGGCGATTCGGGTATGCCATACAACTTTATCGTTTATCAAGGAAAATCGACGGCGATACCGGAAGAATATTCTCATTTAGGACTTGCTGGATCTCTTGTTATCACCTTGACTGAAAAAACGTTGGAGCCATTTTCTAACACCCAATTGTTTTTTGATAATTTTTTTTCATCTCTGAGGCTTTTACAACATTTACTCGATTATGGTATCTATGCAACGGGAACAGTCAGGAATAATAGGATAGGTAAACCACCCATACCTAGCATAAAAGAGATGGCAAAAAAAGAACGAGGAACGATAGTCGGGTGCACCTCGAAAGATCAATCTTTGTGTCTTGTGCGATGGAATGATAATTCCATCGTCATTATGCTGTCCACCGCATATGACTGGGAAAAAAATCAAACTTTTGTGAGAAGGTGGGACAAAAAACAAAAATCTAAAATAGACGTACCCTGTCCTCGTCTAGTGTCAGAGTACAATAAGAGCATGGGGGGTGTTGATAAATTGGATTTCCTAATTGCTCTTTATCGCATCCACATAAAGTCAAAAAAGTGGACCCTAAGAGTGATTTTTCATTTTGTGGATTTAGTGGTAGTTACATCTTGGTTACAGTATAAAAGGGACTGTGGCTCTGTTGGAATAAACCAACGTCAACAGTTGACACTTCTGCAGTTCAGGCTTTCTATTTCGGAATGTTTGATAAAATGTTTGCGTAATCCCCTGGACGTCCCAACTCCAGGAAGGCCAAGAAAAAGTGTCCAATATCAACCTCAATGTGATGTAAGGTTTGATGGAATGGGTCATTTCCCAGATTGGAGAAAGGATCGTCAGAGGTGTAAAAATCAGAAATGCGGCAAATTTTCATACGTAGTCTGTATAAAATGTAAGGTATCCTTGTGTATAAATAAGGACCGAAATTGAGTATCATAAAAAATAAAGTTCTGTTTGAAAAAAAATTGTTTCATTTCACATTACTTTTTACAACATTTGGTCACTATGTATCAGATATGATACACCCTATATTTTTTTTATTGGCTATTGGATACAAAAAAAATGAAAACCATGATACCTTTTAACCTTATAGTAACTATAAAAAACATAATTCATAAGAAAATTCTCAAAGAAATTAATTAGTGATTCAAAGGGTTAATTATAAGATGAATAAGTATTTTAGATGGCTACTGTAGCTTAGTCGATACAATGACAATCCGTCTCCTAAAAAAATAATTTAGTATCAAAAATATTTGAAGTAGAAATAGAAATGTGCTCTTTTCTTCGTTTTAACGTTGCCAAAAGATTCCACACGTGGTGGTTTAAGGCTTTGGTCGACATGACGACGACATCACTGTCGAATGTTAGATGTCATGTTTTACATCTGTTTCATCATCAGCCCTTTAGACTGCCCATAAATGGCAACTCCAGAGTGAACAAATTTGCCAGAGTAGAAATAAGAATCCTTTAAATGGAAGTATCCATACTTCTGCACTATTCGAGTGGTCGGTGGGTTTTCAATGTTTCAGTGTTCTAGTATTGACATGTTTTTGAATGTGAATCCATGTGTCTTGGAATAAGACTAGGTTTGATGTGAGCAATAGACTATCTACTTAACTAGGACAAGGCAAAGGTTGGATAGATATAATATCATCTTTTATATGAAGCACGTATCTACTAGATATAATCTTAGAAAAATAATTCACGATTTGAAATATTAATAGTCATCCTGTACAAGACATTAATCTTGTCATAATGTTTTTACTAGGAATATAAAACAAAATAATACTTTTTCTATGTATAAGATAGGGTATCCATCTCTCTTCTTAATCAGTAATCTTAAAAACAAAAAGACTACAGTTTTCATAATCACAAGTTTTCCTAAAACTATCAGCTTATTTATTTATTTCAACTCATAACGGCTTATATTAGATTATCGCGGTATTTCCTTCACGTTATGTACCTTGCAGATAAACTGTTTTTGTAACGTACATACTCGTATTTCAGGAAAGTGTTTTGTAGAATTGGATAGAAGTGTGGATACCCCAAATAAAGTATTTGACCAACCATGTATAATAACAATGTATCTTACGTAGCAGAGTAGAATGAAGCGATCGGTATAATAATCAAATATAGGTATAATAATATTTGTATCAAGTGGTTGTGTAGAACATGGTAAAGTTGTCGAATCATAGCTCACTACTCCCTTTCTCATACCAGGAGAACAGAACATCATCGTAGGTAAGTAAGTATGGAGGAATAACAACTCATTCTATACCTAAGTGTTAAGAGGATGTGAGCGTTATAACGCCACGTAGTGTAATGTTATATTATCGTGGACGTGGGGCGGTCAGGCGAAGGAACTAATTTCCTAGTAATTTTCGCGAGCGTCTTACAATCACCTATTACTGTTTACTGAAGCCATTTTAACACTAAAGAACGAAAATTGCTGAGAGGAGTAGGATTAATAAGCTACTGAAATTTTTAGTTTGAAACAATACAACTAAAATTGTGAAAATATAGTTGAAGATAAATTTACAAATTAAAAAAAACCTTTGATAAAAGGTTGTGATTTGAATGAATTAATTGAAACGAAATTTTTTTGTTGATTAAAATTTCGTGAATTTACAGATAAATTAATAATTTAGATCACAAATGACTAGACAGATTTTGATATGCACGTGCTAACTTCATTGGAGAGGTGTGATTTTTTCAAACACTCATTTATAGTACCAAGAGAATTTGATTCTTAATATTAGCTTTGATGAAAATCTACGTTTGTTTTAGATAATATTATATTAAACGTCGAATACATCAAACAAATCTTTTATACTATAAAAAAAGATAATAAATTTGTTTTCTGAAAACCTCAGCAACTGAAAAACAGGTTACAAAAACAACAAAATATCTAAGTAATATATCTAACATTAAATTGATCATTCTTGCTTGTCAAAGCTTTTTCTTTTGAGAATTCTACTTTATCATAGGTTCAATTTACTAAATTAAAAAAAAAAGGAAATTTAAGATCTTGGTCGCATGACGAAGTCATGATAACTAAAATTTAATTTTTAATTTAAATATGGTGTCAATATATTATTGACAGACAATCATCTTTAACTCTGCGTCAATAAAAGTGCAGGTGCCTTTTACATGAGACTCGAAAACTAACAGAAGAGAGTGGGAGACTTATTCATTTCCATAGGATTCGCCGGGGGTTGCCGAGGCCTTTACGGGGGGGGGGTGATAAATGTATTTTACAGTTTAATAATTAAACAGCATGAAGTTACAAAGGTTCTCATGAAGCAGTTTTGGACGACCAGCCTTTCAGGTTACCGCACTAGGTTCCACCCGTGAGAACAAAAAAAAAGTGCTTAGGAGAACGGACAAATAAAAGTCCTGCAACTTTTGAGATAACTGGAAATGGGAAGAATTATCCTATGTATTAGAAACACTACTTTCGCATAAAATCAGGAGTGAAAAATTTGCAGGCATGATATAGATTTTGCATAATTTCAGGAGCAAAAGTAATAACAAATACGCAAAATTTTGAAGATGTTAAAACGGTTTTCTAAATTCAGATTTAATACTATAATTATTTTCAGATATGTGGGTTGTTTATGTACAAAAGTACAACAACTTAGTTTAGAGAGATATATTTGTATCATTATTAATATTGTATGTATGTATGTTTGTATTATGAAATGCTATCGCTTTGATTATAATAATTCCCTCGTGTTGCACAAACAAAAACCTACTACCACTCCCACAACCCCCACAACTCCCCTAATCAACAACTGTTCTCTGCCTAACTTTACATCTACTAACTACAGGGTAATCTGTATATACCTCTGCTCTGTTTAAAATATACGTACACTTAAGTAAATGTCACTGATATTAATTAAATTTCATAAAATAACTGATTAAGAATAATGAATCACTTAACTTGCTAAACTTAAAATTATATATCATCAAGGCATATCCCAAAAAATGGGATGTCCAGCAGACCAGCTGCATTTATTGAATATCGTAAAAATGCGTAATTTTTCTGTAACAGTTCAAGTTTTGGTTGAAATTATCTTCTGCTTTGTAACAAAATCGCAACCAATTTTTTTACATTTTGACTTTTCATGCTTTTCTATGGCTAAAGTGATGGGAAAATATATGGAGGATTTGAGAAATTAGAAAAAAATAATTATATAATTATTCTAAGGGAGAAAAATTTCCGTCTTTACAGAGCGTACTTTCTATGATACTAATATTTTCATTTAGAATAACTAATTATTTATCATGTGAAGCCCTCAATACAAAAAGATCTCTTCTCTGCAAGTTCATGAATGTCCTTTAAAAGGCAAATGTTCGTAAAACTCCATATATAGGATAATCAATATCTAGAAATTAGGAATGTCATATTTTTCATTAGCACAGAGAAGCTAACCTGCGTGTTTACTCATTGTTTTTTCTAATTTCAATTATATTCTGTAATTTAAACTATGTACAATCGCTAAATGTGACCGTTCCTTTTTCAAATCTCTAGTCTATTTACTGCTGCTACTGTGTACATACTTCTGGTTGATGTTCCTAATGAAGATATATGTACTAAATTCAACTACAACACAGCTTCAACTTATTATTTATTACTTAATCTAGTATACACAACCGTAATAATTTATTTCCATCGATAAATTCCTCTCACTCACTCTCTATTTCATTCTTACACTCTTCATAATAATATTAACGTATCTTCTCTCTCTCTCTCTCTCTCTCTCTTTGGCTCTCTGGAGTATATATTGTGTTAAAACAACGTATGCTTTGAAATGTTTAAGTATTTATATTAAAATTTTATAATTTTCAACAACTGAGAAACTTTCAGAAAAAAATTGAGTCAAACCATTTAAGTAGGTTAATTATATTTGGGCTCTTTGTTAAGGCTAATTTATTTAAAACTAACTGAAGGGCGATGCAGAAGGGGTACTGGTATAGGGCGGACGTCGGGGCTCGGAAAGCTTGGACACCTTTATGACGTCACGGAAGACAGAGAGGCTGTTTGCCCAAGTGGTCCTGACATGACACAAGCAGAAGAATTATAAATTTAAAATTCATACCGACAAACTCTGCATAGACCTGTGGACTCTGGGATATGAGAATTATGATTATGTATTTTAGCTTGTTTACGTATTGAGAATTTTAATAATAGTTGGACAAGAAAAGTATCATCATCCTTAATGTGTCCAAAATCTTGGACGTCCCATTTTTAATTTATAGAACTTGGTTAATAACGCCATCAGAGCTTTTCAAGAATGTCGTAGCAGAAATTAATACAATAAGCTCTGAAACGGTAGTTTTTACAACTTTATGCTTTCAAAAGAGTGCTTTGCAGTGAAAAATGATTAACTTTAAATATTTGACAGAGTGTCTAACCTGAAATCTTTAATATTCGGTATAAAAATATTAACAATTTTTCTACCGTGCGTTTTCAGTAATTTTCAGTTTTTCAAGGGTAAATACAAAGGGTAGATACGATACAAATAAGAAAGTTTAAACACGCTTCAAATTTAATATTATTGTGAAATTTGTTACATTTCTGTTCAAGACATTTTGTCTGAAACAATATGGTATTGAGATTTCAGCTCCACGTGTAAAGAAGGTACACGTATTACAAAAAATAATCTTAAGACAATATGGAAATATAATAATAAGCGAATCCTTGTGAATTTAAAAGAAGTTTTTTTGGTTTGCGAACATCTGAAAGGTATGTAAATGTGTAGATAATTATTGTAGTCTATAACAATATATCTGGAAATATATAAGAGCATGCTTAATTGTTTTTTTCGAATTAAGTCGAATGAAACATGATTAAAAAAAAAGATGGATCATAAAATATGAAATTGCAATTCGGCGTTTTTGTATAAGATTGTAAATAAGGATTGTACGCTTCGTTGTAAATCATTAGACTAGTTAATTTTCCAGATTTTGTTTTCATTAAAAGTAGGTACCTAATTAATTTATTTTTCAATGTTTCTCTGGTAAGTACAGGATGAAAATAAGCCCTCTCCACCCAAAGAGATTTTTCGCCAATTTAGGATTATCGCTGAATTCTAGATTTTGAATGTGTGCAAAGTATTTTTAAAAAGTAGATTTAAATCATTAGCTTTCTACAAACTATTTGAAAATGCATACGTAGTAAATTTTTTATAAATTTCTATTTTTGTACTATACAAAAATACCAACAAAAAATTAAATAAATAATGTATTTATACTGCGAATTATCTTTTAAAAATTGCTATCGATTTCAGCAAACCTTTGCCGTCTGCGGGCGAACCTTAACTATACGTTTTCATTCACTCGTGGATGACACAATTTTGTCAAAATTGAAATTGATTTTAAAAGTCAATTAGGAGATAATAATATATAGTTTAGTTTTAAACATGTTTTATACTTCTTAAACAAGTGTAGTAAAAAATAACTTTATGTTATTGAAAACAAAACAAAAAAGGTTAGTAAGACAGGCAACTTTCTCATATTCACGAGCGCAAAAAATCATAGGAAAATATAATATTTTATGTGTACTATTTTTAGGTAAACATGACAAACACGATGCAATTTGGGGATGAATATAATGCTGGTTATTAGATTTGTATGAGATATTTACATAAATTAATTAAATATGATTTTTTTAATAAACACAAAATACACACAAAGATTTCTGAAAAATCAAACTAAATAGAACATTTATTATACTCAAAAAACTGTTTTCTATTTTATTGTATAAAAAAATACTAAAACATTGTTCTAGAAAAATGTTATTTTTTAAATTACAATATTTGAAAACACATCTACGATTACTTTTTTGAAACTATTCTATATTTTATGATTCGATATTAAATCATAGAAGTACAGCTATATATTTGTTTTATTTGTTTAAACTATATTTTTACCTATTATTATAATATTTTTCAAAGTTTAGTTTATAAATAGTTACTTATTAATTATTACCAAAAAATCTATAAAATTAACACATGGAAAAAATACAAAATGTTTTCACTACTGAATTAAACATATTAATTTACACTAATCACATATTAAATATACGCAATAGATATAGAAAATAAATATAAAAAAAAATATAATAAATATGACCAGATTAGACCACCATGTTCGATGAGAATAGAGTTAAAAAATAAATTAAAAAAAAAATATTATATATTTTTGAAAACGTTCAATTAAATACTAAAACGCGGTAAAATCACACGACTAATTATATAAAAATATAAAATATATGAATAATTAATTTTCTAAGCATCTCTATGTATAATTCTAAATGTAAAATATTTTAAAATACAGATAATTATTATTATGTTTGAAATACATTGTTTACTACATTTTTATTGTAAAACACAATTTATATAAATCCTAAACACTCATGTATTTATTTTTATTCTAATGTCACAAACTGTCAAAAATATATAAAATATTTCTACCTAATTTTACTAAGTATATATAATCTTTAAATAACAATTTTCTAACATTTTGTTTTGAGAATAAATAATAATATATTTTAAACTAATTCACAATTTTCATAATAATTTTCTCTTTTCTATTCTATAATATCTATGTATTATGTAGACTCTCTATGTTTTGTTTCTATCTTACAAAATATTTCTCTATTACAATATATTTTATTTGACAAAGTTCTATCTATTCGATTTAACAATATTTTAAATCACTATAAAACGCCATTTCTACATTTAAATTAATCAATTAATTACTCAAACAATTTAATTAAAAAATATAATATTAATAATTCAATTACTCGCCATCCATATTTTATTTGAGGTCTCGTTCTCCAGTTGAAGAAATAACACAAAAGTTTTTCACCATTTATCTTCATCTTCTTCTAGGAAACACTTTTAGTAATATGATAATATATTCTACTTCTAGTTCCTTGTCTTTTTTTCTTACCGTTTTTTTTAAACTTTATAAACCAATAGACAAACCTCAACAATGAATGATAGAATAATTCTTAACGTAGTAGTCAATAGGTATGAATCTTTTCTCAAACTTTCTAAATCACCTACCATCTATGTATGTTATATTTGTATGATTCGTTCTGCAGTCAGTATTATTTTCAGTAAAAAAAAAGCCCTTTTTTATATTATCATTATTCAAAAGAATAATATATCTGTGATCGATTTACTATGACAGGCCATCTTTCACGATATATTATTATGATTATGATATCCCAAGAGAATTTAAAAATAAGATCGACAGATATTATTATTCCATAGAAAAAAAACACACACTTTTGCTATTATACATTTTGCTGAATTTTTATTCAGAACACACATAGCTGAAAAATGCGTGATATTAATAAAACATACATAGTTCTCTGCTTTGGAAGTAACACAACTTGTATTTTAAATACTCAAAGCGAAAACATAAATCAAAGCGATCTTTCTGCTTTGTACTAGTTGAGATAGAAATTATTCGTTCTTTATCTTGAAATGTTTCTAACTATCGTTATTGAAAAGATTATCTTTATTAATATATTACAGTAATATTTTAGTGACACCATTTTTATAATTTGCGCATTAAAAAATATCTTGGTTAGTAATAATAATAATTATATCTTCAAGTTTTGTTTCATCGAAGAATCCTCAGTGCGTTTTGAAGTGTACTAGATTTTAATAATATCGATATAACAGTTGAACATTTCATAATAATATAATTCATCATTTATAATATTAAATATTATTCATCTACGAGGATTGAGGGAAGGATATAGATCAATAGAAACTGCTAAACTAGCAATGAAATAAATAAATAAATAAATAATACATATAAATAACACCTACTATTTTTAATAATATTAAACTAATTATTGTGTAATAATGCATCACCAACATATTATCGTATAATCTGACCATCCACACCATCGAAGTCCCGTTGACACTTTTACGTAAACATATTGGAAGTTTGTCGACTGATAATAAGTATAATCTATGAAATAATTTGTATGCACAATATATTATCTATGTGTTTCAATATGTGAATCTAATATTCTATCTAATTTTAAACACCTAGAAATATAAAATTTGGCAATAATTAGGTATTGATAAAAATGTTGCTACTACTTCTTTCTTTATTTTTAACACCTCTTTAACCTAATCAAGCACTAAAACTAACATCCAAGGTGTCAAAATTGTTTTTTAATTATTATATACAATTAGGAATATTTTGCCAATCAAATATTTATTTAAAGTTTGATATATTTCAAGTTTGATAAAAGTCTGATGTATTGACTGTATTGTATTTGAAACAAATTTGTGAAAGTTAATTTAAAATAGTGTTAAATTTGTTTGATACCTTATAGATCATTTAAAAAAATCGAATTTGTGAAACATTTTTTCGATATTGACTTATTATTAATTTATGAAAGAAAATTTATAATTTGCACGGATATTAAAATAATTAATAATGTTTTAATATTAATTCATCACTAAATAACCTTATCTTTGGTTAAATTCTTAGAAAATAAGATTTTATTTGGCAACATACTATCAAATGCTGCGGTTAAACTTTTGTAAACTTTATCGAATGTGATTAATATGGACACCAATTAAATTGAAATAGAAGTAAGTCAATAAATTATAACGAAATACGTCTATGATAGTTGTATATTTTAAACTCAATGAACTGTCGAATTTAGAATACATGTATCTGTAACGTTCATTAGTCGTGTTTGTCGATACATTGTCACGGTAATCACTCGACTATGTCATTATCATAATGCGTATTTTGTAGCCATTAATTAATCATGTAGTTTACAATTTACTTCTTTCAACATCTGCCCTCCTGTTACGTAGGAGTTGTAAATGACGCGACTCGTTCGTTCATTGACACCAATGATTATACCTAATACGATGACCGTTTTTAATTAATGCGCTCCTAATACAAATCTTAAATTAATTAATTTATTTATGCGGAAACGTTTTGAAATATGGTAAATTAATAATTGCGCACCAAATAAATAATATCGTGAAGTCTCATGTTATGAGTAGGACTCCTTCTTTTTCTGTTAGTTTTCGAGTTGCCTGTAAGAGGCCGACATTCGTAAGACATCACGTTAGACTACGAAAGTAAATACGTGCTTACAATAAATTTCGAGTGGTATTTTATTTTCTAAAGTATAAAAGTAGCACATTTTCCACAGGTTTTAATAATATAACTCGAATAATTTAGTGTATTTCATATAAAACAAAATAATGTTTTATTTAGATTCATTAAGTATAATATGATTAAATATGTATGAGAAATTCGATCGCGGATAATATCTCAAAAACTTTTGATTGAAACATTTATTTTGAATTAATTTCGTATACTCGAAAATAAATTAATTTTGACGCATTTGTTTGAGTCGGTAAAAAGTATATTGATTTGAGGCTTTACTGACTCATGAACTTATAACTGAAGTAATATATAATTAATATAATATGCGAGATATTACTTATTATATATTTCCGAGCTGGTAAGTTATAATGATAAATACTATTTTCAAAGATCAATCGAATAAAAAAAGATTGGTATACTTAATCTGAAAAAATTACTGATATACATATTTTGAAATCAAAAACCTTTCAACAACGTAAAATAATTATGTCAATAAGTATAATTTTTTTTATACTGAGACGTAGAAATTATCATGTTTATTGGTTTGTCACGATTGATCAAACTGAGTAGGAATTAGAACTTGATGTGTTAATTTTTTTTAATTCTCCCATTGTAAGTGTCGACAAAATAAAACAATGTTATTTTTTAATTTGAAACACCTGACACCTACCGGTTATTTGTGTACCGAATCGTTTGTTAGCATTATAATTAAACAAAACAAACATGAATTTTGGTTTTCGTTTTATATTTTACAAATTATAAATCGGGAAAATTCAAATTAGCGGCTTACCGATAGCCAGAGGCGATGAAACGAGACGCCGCGGCCGGCGTCGGATACAGATTATTTTGTGTTGTTTTATATTCATTATTTTATTTTGGTTGGACGAGTCAGAAAATACATAAATGTGGGATTTATAAAATTATTCCATTAAATTGTTTTGTAATTATTTTATTTAAAAATTGCTACCGCGTAAAAATATTTATTCATTGTTGTTTTAATTTAGCAGATTCTATTGATTTTTTACGGAATATGTTTTTTTTTAAACTAACGCATTTCTTAACACGATTTATAAATCGTACCCTTATTTCATAATAATTTTGTAAAATTTATAAACAAAAAAAACAACATTGTCATGAGAGTGTTATTAAGTTGAGATAAAATATGGTTAAAAAATACCAATAAAATAAGACAACAAAGTTTGTATCAATTACTGTTGTCATTAGAATTAATCAAAAGGAAACGTTATCATTTTATTTTATATGTATCCAAAAATCATTCCAACAGAAAAAAAATCTAAATTTAAAATTTATCGGCTTTGTAAAATAAGAGTACGCAATAATATCGTTAGTAAGAAAAGGAGGGGAAATTATATGTTTCTCTTTCATTCATCATCAAAATCAGTGATGAAACGGATGGTCGTTTGGCTGGATACCGGACAAATGGTATCCGATGAGATTCTAACCTGGATAACCGGTTATTTTCGGCTAATATCATCAAATGATGAATTTAATGTAATATTTAGCATGTATGGAGTAAGACGAGATGTTTCAAGGAATTATGAATTAATTTTTAATCATATTATGTTAATTATTGGAATTACTGGAAATTATGTAACAATCCAAACGGTTTGGCTTCACTTCGCTATCCGACCAAATATTGGATTGTATCTTAAATATTGTCGTATATTGCATTGTCATCTCCTACCTAGCCTGTCTGTCCGCCTTTGGTTTGACTATTCTTACTAGAATATCAGATTGTAACTCATTTTTTTATCGGATAAACTAAATTCATACGATATCTTATTTTTCTGGCATTATTTTTTGCGGATTGTAGTTCAATACACCTTTTCGGATATCATTCGGAATCTGGATTGTGATAGGTATCTATCATCTGGTATTCGGGCAGTGTATTTATATTTTTACAATGAATCCGGTCGGATAATGAATGTATTCCGGACATCCGTTTCATCTCATACAAATATCCCATTTTTACTTTCACTATCTATATCAACAAGAAGTTAAACTTTATTTTTTATGATTGTATTATAATATTTATTATTTTATAAGCATTTAATTAATAAACCTCAATATAATTATAGATAATTATAAGAATTTAAATAGCGATGAAGACAACATACAATAATAATCGTTAATAAATATTTTTTTGACAGATATGTGACAATGATAAAGATGACCTTATAGCGTTAAAAATAATTATTTAAATTTATTATTCCTATTAATTAACAATTAACATTTAATTAGGTAAATTAATATTTAAATATTACTCACATAATGATTATTTTAATACATAATTAACCTAGAGAAAACACCTTAATCAATATTTTAATAAAACAATTATATTTCTTAACATTTTAAAATATTCTTAATAAAATATTGCACATAAATGAAAAATATTGAACGTTTTTTTTATCAATTAAGGACATTAATATTGCTTCTTTTTCTTGGAGTTTTTTTTTAATCGTAGGTATTTATAGATATAATATAAGTTTATATATTATAGTATGATGAAGTAAAAAAAAAATAACGCGGCTCGACCGAGAAAGGTACCCCATTTTTTCAAACCCTTGACTACCCCTGATCATCATTATAAGCCAAGACCCCGATATTCGCTAAAATTAATTTTAAAATATTTAATTGATTATTTAATGTAAATGTATGTACTTATTCAGTTTTTCCATATCCATATAGACTTAAAATCATTAAAAGTGCATATTAAATGTCCGCCGCGTTAGTTTTTGAAACCAAAATTAGCTTCAAAATAAATATATAAATAATCTCTTAATATTCCGGAATATAATATGTATTTATCACTAATATTTTTAAGATTAATACTAATTAAGATTTGATTGCGACAAGAAAGTAAGCAAACTTGAATTATTATGCAAAAGCGCCAGATAAGGTACAAAAACTTATTTCTAAGCTCGTTTAGAACATAAGTTTATTATTAATAGCCTCATATTTCAATCGATGATCGCAAGAAAAAATAAATAGGTATTTATTAAAAAAAAAAAGTTTTTACAATTAACCCTTTTATGAAGTTATATAAAAAAAACACACGAAACTACCAAATGAGGTTAAGAAAAGACAGCGTCACCTTATTTGGTAGTGCCCTGACCTCCTAGACAAACCGTACTTGGCGATCGACTACAAACGAATTTTCAACAGTAACCACAACCAAAACGCATAAAATTACATGGTGCATGTAGGTAGATTGTCGAAAAGTTCGCCAGTAGTCGATCGCAAAGTGCGGTTTGTCTACGGCCCCTATAGGTTGCAGGTTATCGAGATTATTAATCCCGTCCAGCGCACAAGGTGACTTTTTCAAGCCTTATAAGATAGTTTCATGAATGGAATTTACAATTAATAAAAAAATATTCGAATTAATTAGTTTAACAATTGATTGATATCAAAGCTTATGTCGTAATCATAATAAGAAATATCGTGTAGATTAAATTTTATTTATTTTTTGGATGGACATGGGACGGTAACAAGGCGTGAGACCTATACCGAAATAAGATATTATATTTTTTATTTATTTATTTATTTATTAAATACAAAAATATTCGTGAAGCGTGTCCCGCGAAAATTATATTAATAGGTATGTTATTATCAAAAGACATGCGTTACATACAAGAATAATTCAGAATAAAATTATATTTTGTAAATATTGTCAGATAATTTCCTTTTCGATTGTTTTGAATTCTTTCCGTGAAATAAATCATGGAGCTTCGCCAAGTAATGGATCTTGACGATTAGAAAAAAATGAAACCTTTCTAAGTCTGTATTTTAATTTATAAATGTTTAATTCATTTGTTTTTGAAGAGCAAACACTGTGAAAGTTCGTCATAATTAAATATGTGACTTGATTAAATTAAAAACACTGTGATATATTTTCATAAGTTAGTCGGCCTACGTTCATCCTCAGTGAAAAAATACTTAAAACTGTGGATGGACTTAGTTCGAAAAGCTTATGAAAATATATAATATTTAAAGTGAAACACACAGTGTTTTAATTTAATCAAATGAAATATTTAATTCTAAATGTTCCTTTGATGGCAAAGATTATTGATAATTATATAATTAAATCTTAAATATTATTTTTTTGTGTTTAAAATATTTTCTGTTTTATGTTCGTAAATTATAAATTTTTTAATGTAATTTTTTATCGTTCTTTTTGTGTTTAATTTGAACTATTCTTGTATGTATCGATATTTTAAAAAAATTCGCAACAATTTAACAATATAGCAAAATATAGGATAATTTCTTTTCATAATAATAAATTTAATAATAAAGTTCAAGAAAAATAGGTTGGCAGTAATAAAACACCTTTCTTAAATGATTTTAAATATTTGCTTGTATAGATTATATAAAAGAAAATGAAAGTTTCAAGTATTTTAATGTTATTTGAAATTTGCTAATATTTTAAACGTACACATAAAAAAATCAAACTATTTACGGTACTTAAGTAAAAATAGGCCAAATTTTCCGACCAACTTTATTCTGAACATAAAAATTGAGTAGTAATTATGACTGTTGAAAAATCAATTAAATTTCATTGACTGGAAAAGCTCATTCGCGTATTTTTATAACAATTATAATTATACCCAGTTTACAAAAGTAGAAGCTTAACGGAAATAAATAAAAAAGAAAAATCATTTTTGTTTTTAATCTGACAGTTACCGCTAAGCTTAAATAAGCACGAAGGAAAATTTAACTATTTTTCATTCTTTCATAAACACAATCATACTATTTTTCAGTGTAAAGGTTTTTTATAAACTTCACATTGAGGTGTTTTGACCAACTTCAAGCAAAACTCTTTCAGTGTAGGCAGAAAGAATCAAGGCTTAAACACTTTTGAAATTCTGAACATGTACACATTTCTCGCTTTCAAAACATTCAAAACTCTTTATCTTGCATGCTTTTTCGTTCATTAAGCACTATTTTCAGAACACTTTTAGAAGACATGTAAAATTTGATTCATTAATTTCATTTTTATTTTTACTAATTCACGTTTCTGAAAACCCTTTCCCTCACTAATTTAAATCCTTTATTTCACTATGATCGTCAATTCTTTCCACACGTACAAACCAATAAGATAATTCACATTCGTCCAAAAGATTACACCACTTTTCTTTATCTTCTTGTCTTTCTATTACAACAAAACAACTAAATTTGAACTGCTAATGTTTCCCTATGGAAAATTCTAGTATGTAAATCATGTTATAAATATCGGTTGAGATTAGATTAAACTTACAATAATACCCCGAAGTTACGCCATAGACACAATTGATTAAGTGTAATAAATCAGGTGTACATACATTGAAATTTTTTTCTCATTTTGTCTCATATTCTAGTATTGATGTTTATTTATTTTATTCTTCTTGTACATCATCATTTACGTTACGAAATTACCAAAACAATTTTTACAAAAGAGTGTGATGAAATACAGTGGCGAGATTATCACTATGTTAGTGATTTTTTCCATCTAACTACGCATGGATCTTGAAAAATATACACAGCGTCACCACATTTTATTTTAGGTAGGTGAAATTTGGTGTAATGAAGACTGGACAGAAGACAAAAAATGACGGTATTGGAGTAAAATATAACGAGTAAAAATTGTTTCGCAGGTAATCAAGTAATTTTTTTTATGATCATTGTTAATATGAAAGTGATCAAATGCCATTTTTGACTTGTGCAAGATTACACAACAACTTGTATAACTATTATGAATACAAAATAATTGAATTGAAATGGTTTACTTAAGCAATAAGTTACATATATAATATTTTGAAAACAAAAACGCCCTCTGTCTGAGACAGCGTACATCGGGAAAGCGCACATAGCAATAACATTATTCAGATTAGCGTAATTCAGGGTACTACCGTATTAAATAACTCAAAACCGTAATGGTATTACGCAAATTAATACCTAGTTTTAATAAATGTTAAATCTAACGAGATTTGGTTTTGTATAATTTCTTGATAATAACTTAATTATTAACATTACACTTTAGGCTATATGTATCCTATAATATATATTAATAGTATCATCATTATCTACTACGTATAAAGCTAAATACTAAAATGCTAATACAGTAATGTTAGTACGTGAATGAATACTCCGACAACAACACTTCTATGTACTGCCTAAATGTACCTAATAACATGGGTGTTTTGGTCGTTGATTCTATTAAGTAATGTTAAGTTATTTTAGCGAAAGGATTTATTAACATAATTTTGTAAGTCATATTATCATATGTTTTGTTATTTTAATAAGTTAAAAGATTGTTTAAATGTATGCAGACAATAATCAGAATGTAATTTAGTTTGATAATAAACATTTAAATAGTTAATCCGCTCATTAAGTATGCGTTCAGTTGTTAACGATAGGTATAATTTTCGAGGATTGTATGTTTTCGTTTCAGCGGAGAACATACAAGGGACAACATTTAGCAGCCCAGTGGAAGCCCTGCCTCCGGGCCATAACCTACCATGGCCGATGTGGAAAACCCTCAACAGAATCAGAACAGGAGTGGGATGCACTAGAAAGAACCTTTAGAGATGGGGTTTGGCTGAGAGCACGGCGTGTGACTGTGAAGAGGAGCAAGATACTGGACACCTCCTGACATGCCCAATGGCTCCTAGACAATGTCACTGGGAGGAATTCGTGGGGCGAACTCACCTAGGGGGAGCTGCAAGAGAGGTCGTTGCTTTCTGGGAGGGAATGGGAGTGTATGTAGATGTGGACTTGGTGTTTTTATTATTTGTCGTTGCTGACCGACACGAAAGGAAGAAGAAGACTCTCTTTCGTGATTTATATATTCATTTATTTATTTCTTCTTGCAAATCATCATAATCAGAATGTAACTTAGTTTATAAAAAATATTTAAATACTAAATCCGATCATTAAGTATGGGTTCAGTTGATAACGATAAGTATAATTTTTGTCGATTGTATGTTTCCGTTTCACTCTTTTTTGTGATTTAAACATTCATTTATTTTATTCTTCTTGCACATCATCATTCACATAACGAAATCAACAAATCAGTTTACATAACAAAAACTGTGATGATATGCAGTGGTGAGATTATCACTTTATTGTTATTTCTTCCATCCAACCACATCTTGGATTGATTCAAATAATATTTCCCTTCAATGAGGTTTGACAATTTAAATCGCACCTTTATGATAATCTTGCTCTCCGTATATTGATTGTATTAAATTTGAATATATTTCACTATGAAATTTTTTGTGATCAATGTACAGTAAATAAATAAAAGTTATGAAAATAATATCTTTCACTGGTCAATTTGTTATGTAAAAAACTCTTATGTATTTTAAAATTTTATTAGTTATATTTAATTATATATTAAATATGATAATAAGCATTGATGGACCACAAAAGAAGAAAGCTAAATACCGTGACGATTGGAAGAGTTTGGAAGATTCCTAAGTCCAGAGAGAGAAAGAGAAAAAATATAAAGTTCAAAGAGTAGGAACTTTTCCATGTGAAATTTATTAGAAATATCGATCATCGGTCAGTGTATTTAATTAAAAAAATGATATTAATATTATTAAGTAGAGGTAATTATTAAAAGCAAAGCTGTCGAGAGCAATAAAGCTCCAGTATCGAAATATAAATGTATAATAGTTATATGGTGTATAAGTAAAGATGTGAAATAAAAGAATTATCGAATAGCAATTATTTATTATGTCCAGAGCTTTACTGTGTTTCTGAAATCAAATACTGTGTAATTGCTGTAGCCAGTCGTAGCTAGTTGTAGTCATTCATAGCAGCAGGTGACAATGGTGTTACAAGAAATATAAAAAATTGGAAACCAGTGGAATAAGCTTAAATATATGAACAGAAGAAAACCACATGCATTAGTTCTTCTACGCATCTAATTCAGAAACAACAAAATTTTTGTAGTGATTTTTTTTGCACATTAATAGTTTGGGATATTACTTACTAAAATGCATAAATTTAACCATATGATACATAATATTGTAGACATTGCAAGTAGACTTAATTTTTTTTAAAGTGCCTTAAGCATCGCTACGCACACAGTCACAAGTAATGTGTATTACAGAACACGTGATTGTATTGGCGATTGATGTTGAAGGCGATTGTGAGGGTTATGAGCCGGGCGCCCTATAGGCATGCATCGGATCCACTGTTTAGGAAATATGGTATCTTGGATTCCAGGCAAACATACATCAAAAATGTTGTTACGCGTTACAGGAGAGCCTGCCCGGGAGAGGCTGCTTGGGTGGACCGGCGTGGTACTCGTTCGGTTACAAGAGGTACTATGTTTGTTCCGCCAGTGAGAACAACCTTGGGACAGCGCTCGGCAAGGTATCTTGCCCCGAGGCTTTACAACTCTGTTCCCGAGCAAATAAAGTTGCTCGGTGGGTGGAGATGCTTCAGCCGGTGGCTAAAGGTTTGGTTGCTTGACACGGGTAGAGAGGAAGCAAAAAGGAGACTATTTTTACATGTTGTGTAATTTTTTGTGCGATTTCAAGGTGAATTGGTAGACACGGTACTTTCTTGATGTTTTGTAGCGGCTTGCCTCGATACAGGCATTCGCCTAGTGAGGTTGCTGCAGGTTATGACTGCATAGTCCTGATTGACTTGCTTGTTCCGGCGCGCACGCTCAGTCACATATCTGTTTTGGCTGCCTGTTATGCATGTTGGATTGGTGTCTTGTTGTTTTTTCTTTTTTTAATTTTTTGTATAACTTTTGTTATAAATGACAAACTTGTGGGCTTGGTATTATATAGCAAGGGGTTGGATGATGAGTGCGGGTTGAGTAGGATAATGCATTGTCTTTGATTTGTGATTGTGTGTATTGTTTCTGTCCATGTGTGTTTTCTAACGTTTTGTAATAGTGATAAATAAATAAATATAGTGAAATATATATTAGTAACCGAGTAGCATCACTGTGATTGGCTGGTGCATTGTATGGTGTGTGTAGCATACTCATTACTGAAGGGTGTGTTAGTAATTATTTACCCTATGAACGGGGCACTCTTAGGTTTATGAATACTATTCTAAATATGGACGCAAAATATTAGATTATTTGCATTCATACAGAGAGGATGCAAGTGAATAAATTATTTTTCTTTTAGTTTTCGAGGATAAGTTTCCAAATTTGAGTGAAGTAGTAAAGTGAATAAATTGAATGAAAATGAAATAAGAAATAAATTTAATTCCATCACTTAGGGGACGTTAACATTATAGTTAGTAAGTAGCTAATAAAAACCGATAATTATTTTAATTTTTATGCTCGCTTTAGTTTTGTATGGTCATTGCGCCACTGTCTCTTGTAGCAGCATTGATTTATATAATATGTGGAGGTTCGCTTACGGTTTATTAACTCCATTCTCTCGACTCGGTTGTGTTTGCAATTAGTATTACTGAGGAATGAAACAAGGATAATGGTTGTAAAATGTGCAAAGAATCCAACAAGAGTAAAATACACACTGAAATTCATAATATTTCTGTGGTTTGTTTTCGGCTTTTGCTGTTATAAAAAATATTAAAGATAAAACGACGTTTTATGAAGTAAGTTGCAAGAAATCTCATCCTCTGCACTAAACAGAGTATTGAATTGTAGAGTTCGTCGGTTGCGTCTCGGTCTCGTGCACATGAGGTAAGTGATTCGATACCAGGTGCCGGCAAACTCCTCTTTCGCGATACAAGCTTTTAACTTACTGTGAAAGGTGTGTACGGTTGTTTTTGGATTTATAACAAAAACCCAGATATATTAAAAAAAAAATTGTTCGTTATTAACGTACCTATAGTAAAAAATGAAAATATCCGCAAATTTGGAAAATATCGTCATACAGCGGTATACTAGTTACCAGAGTTACCTGCATATAATAATTTGGGTTAGCTGGAAGAAATTTCACCTCTGTTATAAACTCGCCCTCTGAATATTGATTGTATGATTGTTTTTAATTTAAATATATTTTTGTGTAAATTTGCTTGTAATCTATGTATAAAAATAGATCATAATAAATCTTTATTGACGAGGAAATTGTTACATTACGTATGATAAGAATAATTGGCAAATCAAAAAGTATAAAACAGTGAACCAAAAATGACCAATTTATGTTTAATAATAAAATTAATAAATGGAATCTCTAATAAATTAAGAGTTAGGACGAAGATATCGCAAAACAGCGTTAAACTCGCCATCTGTGCATTAAATTGTATCATTATTAGGCATAAATATACCATTGTAAACTGTAAAATTAATGTGTGTAGGTGCATTGAAAAAATCTATATCTTCATGACTAATCAATTATTATTAATTTGGGTATCCGAAGTGAAAATGTGTTTAATAAATATTTTGAGTGTTTCCATGTCATTTTCAATTACATTTAAGAACGACTGAAAAATACATGAAAGTACACCAAGTTTCAATAACTTAGTTCTCTGGAACTGATAGCTTTCAAAAATATATGAGGATTTAAATTTTATATGAGCTTCCAAAGTGTCCGTACGTTTTAAAGTTCTTATTATATATGTAGAAGTAATAGTCGTCGGAAAAGGCTTTGAAATATTTTATAAGGTGCTGTATAAAGTATTAGGATTTAATTAATAGCACATATTAAGAAAGAGGTATGTTGGGGTTTTAAACTGTAGAGACAATTTCATAGTATCTTGTGAAGTTTTTTGAGTATATTTCTATTATTTAATCAAATATAATATAGTGCATAAAATTCGTAATCTTTGAAATAGGTTTTATTTTTAATTTATCTTCGGAGAATAATCATCTATTGTGAAGTGATTCTAAAACTTAAAGTAATTGGCATAAAATCGTTTTGACTTGTTATCTTAAATTGTAAAAAAAAACTTGACAATACTTTTTTTTTTTTTAATAAGATATATCTGGGTTTTTGTTATAAACCCAAATACAACCATATACACCTTTCACAGTAAGCTAAAAGCTTGTGTCGTGCTAGGGGAGTTCACCGGTACCTGGGATCGAACCCCGGACCCCTTGTTCACAAGGCCGAGACTCTACCTCCAGGCTACCGACGAACTCTTAACATATATTATAACGAGGAAAGATTTGATTGTTTGCGTCGAATAGGCTCCGAAAATGTACCGATTTGAAAAATTCTTTCACTATTGGGAAGCTATACTATCCCCAGATGACATAGGCTATATTATATTTAAAAAAATAGGGATCCTTGCTAAAATTAATTATATTTTAAATACCTATCTACCCGTGCGAAGCCGGTGCGGACTCAATAATCAATAATCAAAAACAAATGAATATTTTTGTCAACGGCAGTACTTTACATCACAACAGAAAATAATATGTGACAAAAATATTTTTACTTTTATTAATATTTATATTATTATAATGTTGATGGGGTAGTTTTGTGTGTCAGGGGTTGTTGTAATAAGTTATTGAAGGGTGAAGCTTATATTATTATTATTAAAGCTTATAGCTAACTAAGGAAATAATAGCCTTAGGCTGAGCTACAGAATCTTGTGCGTGACACTAACAAATGACCTAATATTAATTATATGTAACTACTTGTGTTATACTTACAATATGTATTATGGTACTAACACCAATCTACTGAAGACAACATATACACATTGCTCGCAGTCACATTGTGATGTGACAGATACTCAAACTTATTTACCCACCCCTGAATTAATAATAGGTCGATTAAAAATCAATTAAACTGTCGCAAAACGTTTGCAAAATAATTCATTGATCTATGCAATTGTTGAGTAATTCTTTTTTTGTTAAAATATTTGTGAGTTGTTGATAAATATCAAAAATAAAACCCAATTACGATTTGAAATTAATGAATACTAAGAATATCTTTGAGCGGTATGACAACGAACACTGATGTATTTCGTAGAGCCAATACAATTAGATGACTGTTCACCCACTGTAAGGCTCCGTAAAATATTATACTTTGGCTATATTATAATAAGAGGGAAGAAATATACCGTACTTCAGCTACTCGTAGTCATAAAGAGGAAGCTAGTGGGCCGTAGAGGTGTCGGCAGAAGATAGCTCTGCTGGCTTCGAGACATCCGAGAATGGATCTATGTCAGGATTGTGGGGAAGCTGTTTCGCGCTGCCTAGAACAGGGAAGCTTTCTCCCAAATGATCATCAACGCCGGAGGAAGCCAGCGGGACACGTGGAGTAGAAAATTAAAAAAAAAATAAGTAGCGAATATTAACAATCTAACTTGAAGACAGAGTCAATATTACTGTCGATTTTATTACGAAAATACTTGAAATAGAATAAATTTCACTGATATCCATTCGTTTTTGCTAGTCATTTAATACTTTACTCAGTGCAAAGTTTAAGTGTATAAATTTTATAGAGATGTGTAATTAACATGATAAAATATAATTAAAAATTATTGACAGTTATAGTGTCAATTTTCAAATAAATGAGAGAGTTAAAATGTTTCAGAAACAAGAAACAACTATTCGTGCTTCAACTCACAAATTCATTGTTAAACAAATTGTATCACAAACTACTATTAGCGCCAACAAATTATGATTTTACTAACATCTTGTTTCAAACTTAATATTAATACAACAATGCCAGAGTCACAGTATAAGAGTTGGTACAAAATATTAGATGTTATACATTATGTTATGGTGACGACTTTCCATCATTTGCCGTAGGCAATCTAAGGAAGTGCTTATAGTAGAAATTATTGATGAAGTGAATAATATGTAGGTATATCATAAATCTATGAACGATATAATATAAACCTATGCCGTATAAAGGAAGCTTTAACTAAATAATTGGTTTAATAAGTTATACTTATGATATTGTGAAGTCTCTTGTACCTACGATTTTTCACTGCAACTAAGAATTACATGCTAAGGTTTGGTAGGTGGATCATTACATAAGTTGGCATTTTAAGAGATTTACGGGAAATGCCGTGGTAGTATGCATGTATGCAGAGCGAAAAGAAAAAATAAATAAAGGGGGTATTAACAAAGCGAGACTGTAATATTTTTAAACGATTTTCACACAAATAAAAATCGCAACATTGAATTTTCGTTATAAAATACATCTAGTTACCTTACATATCGTCATAAATCAAAACATCTTCCTCGATCCAGTATGAACGAACGGGGCTAAAGGCTATATAGATGAATACCGTTTGTATAGAATGTACTTAAAAGTTTGTGTAGGAAGTACCTAGTAAGTGGCATATTATTAATATCTATATAAATTATAATTATACTTGTTATTTAGTGTGACAGCATATTGTATCTACTCTTGACAAACTTTAAAACATTTAGATATTAACATGTTTACGTCGAAATCAATTAATTAAACATATTATAATTGTTATATTATTGTGTCATGTGACGTAGGAAGTTATTACTTTGTAAATGCTTTTGTAATTAATTGTTTAACAATACTTGTGATTGAGTTTGAGTTGTCATAATTCACTCGATATCGAATGCTTTGATATATGAAGAATTGAATATTTGGTTGAGTGGTTTTACAATTCTACAAGTAGTATACTGGTAAAAAACTGACTGAATACATTAAATATCGAATTCGATTTACACTTGAAATATTATACACCTGTTTCGTAAGTAATTTCTTGTTTATTTTTATTCAAATGAGCATAGACAATCAATACAGTTCAAATATCCATAATATGCCAATAAAACTAATTCGACTTTGCCACCTCACTAAGCTAAAGCCTGTATCGAGGCTGACAGTACAATCAGTAACATAATATGTACAAAAAACAAATTTAGACATCATAATAAACAGATTAGATACAACACACCAATAGACTATAGAAATTAGAAAACATTTTTGTATGTAGATCAGTAGCAATAATATAGAGAGAAATAAAAACATGTTATTGATATCCATCTTAGTAGAAAATGAACGCGTTTGTCCGAAAAACAATAATTTACGAAGGTACTGGTAAATAAATGACCGATGTGTTGTATTTTGGTTGTTGAATTAAAATATATGGGAATTGATGATGCATGTAAATCTATTTCGCTTTTACGAAACAATCATATGAGTTTAGGGGGAAGATATCTGGAATCAAATAATCGACCGACAGTTTTTAGTAGCAGTTCATTATATAATAAGAAATTGAATTGAATAAAAAATAAATAAAAGTTCCGCTGACTTTATTAATTTAATTTGCGTCTGGACGTCTTATTTTCTTATTGGCATAGAGAATGGAGCTTGCATGTTTATTAGACGCTGTTGATATGCTGGTTACCTCACTTGTGGGATATGCCGTGATGGTATAGTAGCAGAAATACTTTTTCAGATGTATCAGAAATATTACACACGAAATTAAATTTGGTAGTGATACAAAATATAGATAATAATTAATTATAATCAAAAAGTTTATACATAAATTATTACGGAGTAGTTTTAAACTGAGAATAGAATCTTCCACATTCAAACTCTAAACTTTAATCAGTGCTAAGTAAATAATGAATGTGCAAAGTATTATAATATTAAGTTATCTCTCACATTTGAAATACGTAAATTAAAATTTAACATGATATATTTGTTGTTATTGTGAATTATTTATAATAATTAATTATGTATCAAGACGGAAAAGTTTTACATTTGGAGACGAGGGATGAATAAATTATAGAAATTAATTGAAAAATATTCGGTGTTTTGTAAGAGGGTTTAGAATCTTCGGTAATGAACAGATCTAAATTTTCAAGCATCTTGTAAAAGGTATCAGACCCCCTAGACAAACCAAACTTGGCGATCGACTACAAACGAATTTTCGACTATAACCTCAACAATAACGCATAATTACATGGTACATGTAGGGTAGATTGTCGACAAGTTCGCCAGTAGTCGATCGCTAAGTACGGTTTGTATACGGGCCCAGGTATTAGATTTTTTTGGCTTATCAAGAGATTTCTCTATGTCATAAAAAGTAAAAACGTTCAGATATATCACGAATACCTGACTTTTATAGGAAACTCTAAACTTACAGAACAAAGTGGGACACAAATTCTTTGCACTGCTTCAGAACAGAAAAAAATCTAGCGAGGCAATAGGTAAAACTCATTTCCTATAATTGTTTTTATAACACAATATATAATTAGGTTAAGAAAAAGTTGTATTGATTTTTATAGTAGTTAAGATTGATATTGTTGAAAATATAAAATATAAATATTACAAGGGTAATGGATTTACGTAGGTGGAGCTTATTAAAAATAATGAATAATTAAAATATAGTAAATTAAATCTTATTTTAAAGCGGCATATTAAAATAATGACGTGGTATATTATAAAAATACTTGTTTAAAAATATTATAACTTAAAAATAGTTTGACGATTAAACACTGTTTTTAAACTGTTATTATAATAATAATTATGTAATATTTTTAACTTCAAACGTTTTCAATATGAGCATTAGGGGATGATTTCAGCAGTAAAAGTGTTTTAGAGGGCGGTTAATATACACATAGCTAATTAGTAGGAGGAGGGGTAGTAAAATTTAGTGGGAATATAATTATAGTTAATGGATGATGATCTAATTAGAGAGATATCTATTAATAAATAGTATCATAATTTTAAAAATATAATTGATGGAAGGCTTTCGTTTTTTGCTAACGATTAAAAATCTTATAAAGTACAATTTGGAAAATTCGAATTCTTTTTATGACTGTGGGCGTCCCATGGAGTCCATGGAGTCCCCGGTAAAGAATCTGTCTCCCTCTCTTTTCTGTAAGTATTTGTAAAACATCATGTTTTAAGACATTAAATATTTATTTCAGCGATGAGGTATGCCACTAATACTGAATGCCTTATCATTTATTGACACAGAAAGGACGACTTGTATATTTTTAACAAGCAGTTGTTTCACTGGCTACCCCTATTGCAGAGATGTTATGAAAGGAAAACGTTATGATAATTTCTAATTAGGTTTAAGACAGTTTATTAATATTTTCAATTCAAAGATGAGGTTGGGTTATTTATCTTGAATATTTTATTATTACTATGATACTTAGACGATTACCTGCTTTTTTATTACATACAGTGAGTTTGCTGGTTACATCAAGATGTAAAATTGGTTAGATGGAAGAAATCACTATATAGTGATAATTTCGCCACTGCATACATATATCATCACATTTTTTCTTATGTAAACTGATTCGATGATTTTGTGAATGATGATGTACAAGAAGAATAAAATAATACATCACTAATTAGACATTTTTTCTGGATACTGGATTTTTTTCAAAAAAAGGGAAAATCTATTTCACGTTGGGGACTCTACGGGAAATGGGATATTATTGACTAGTTTTTGAATCGTTTATTTAATTTAAAATTTCGGAATTATGTGATTTCACTGTTAAAAATAGCAGTTATTAGAAAAAAAAAACATTTCTTTGAAAACATACGTAACATACGGAAGCTCTTGAAAGCCGGCTCGCGTCCAATAAAAAGTCACCGTGGATATACTAAAAATAAGTGTTTTATTTTAATTAATTCAACATGAATCTCCACCAAGTACCGTCGGTTGAAAATATCAACTTTAAACATACGTATATTGGAAATAGCAATTCAATTGATATTTGTTATTAAATGTTTTCTATTTAATAGACAAAATGTTAACAATAGCATGTTATGTAGTAAGTACGAAGAAAAGTCATGATTAGATTATTAAATTTATTTTAGCTATAAATTCTATGTATATGTTGTCTTTAGTAATATTCCCAAAGACAACAGATAGACATCTTTCTTTAATATCATGTCGTTATAGACAAAACAACGTAATTCGGTAACGTAAAATGAAATTATTTTATTATATTATTATAGGAGGAAATACATTACATGTTTGTTTGTACGTATGAACTTATATTGTATTATTCAATATACTAGCTATAAAATCGGATTCACTAAAGGAATACTCGTCAATTTGATAAGAGGTATAGTCAATAAATAGCATTTATGAAAATAATTTATATGAAGTTTTCGGTTATAAAAATAACAGGCTTTCCAATCATTAATGTCAGTTTTCGAGTGTCCTGTAAAAGATAGATTTCAGAAAACCCAAATTTATAAAACAATCAACATCTACAATTCAGCAATGAGGCATGCCACCAATACTTAATGTATTAGTTTTCATCAACTTGAAATTTCATAAAAATATATCTAGGTATATTTTTATTATCTAAGTATACCTAGGTATATTTTTATGAGATTTTATTTTCATTAAGCCGTGGAGCACCTGACAAAGAATAAGTCTCCCACTCATTTTGGTAAGTTTTCGAGTGTCCTGTAAAAGGCAGATGTTCGGAAAAAGATAATACATTTTAAATCTTAAAATTAACGATGAGATATACATGTTTATTGTGGGATAGGATGTTTATTGTGGGAAACATTGCAGAGATATGCTGTGATGATGTAAGTAAGTAATAAAATCATTCTTTAAAAATAAAAATATGGAAAGTTAATGGGCGCAGAGGGTACGTATTCGTCCTTCTTGAGTGATAGAGGCACTGATGAAGGATGATACACTTCCACTTATATATATTTACAAACAAACTCAAAATACTTAGTATGTGGATTATTATTAATATTTTATTTGTACAGAAAAAGTGCGGTAATAATGTTATTATTTGATTATCTGGTACGTGAATCCTTCTCATTCTATGCGAGATACAAAATTCTTTTTGGAAAGGTCAAAAAACTATATAAAATTTCCGCCCCGAACATAAAACAATATATTAATATGTCTAACTTCAATATATCTGAGATAGTTATGTCACAATAATTATATTATTTTTCAACGTCTGTGCGTATGTCGTAATATCTCAGGTAATTAACAGGCATCCAACTGTTTATATAAGTTTATGAGTGTCCTGTTGAAAGCAACTACCTATTCATAAATATCATCTTTACAGACATTTAAAATTTTCAGCCAAATGCCGATTTTCTAGAGCGTTTGCAAGCATTCTTATTTTGAAAAGAAAAAAACTGTATGTAGGTAGGTATGCAATTTAAATTGAAAATAAACATTCTAATTATTCGATTATATATATTTTTTAATAAGGCAATCTACCCAAAAACCGAGTAATTTGAGCCAAATTGGTAATAAAAAAATACGCTACAAAATGCACAAAAATAAGTCATAAATAATTCAATAATTGCGTCATAAAAACATTTTCTTAAATGATTTTGTTCTTTCTCAAAAAGGATTTTTTATTGTATATTTCGTGAGAGTTCAGAGATAATAAGTGAGTCATATTAAAAGGTCGTTCAACGACATCCGTACCATCATAGAAACCATGGTCCGAAAGAATTGGACATTCAAAGAAAACGTGATCCAGAGCCTCTACATTTATTTCACACTCGTAGTATGTATTATAACACATATGTGGCTAAAATGCTGGTGCACAATACCATTCTGGTACCGTCACTTACGCATGCAAGCGAGACATGGACGTGGCTGAAGAAGGACGAAAGTGGAATAAATGCAGTGGAGATGCGATCGTTGAGAAGAATGGTTGGTAAAACGCTGCGTGATAGAGTGAAGAATGAGGATATTAGAAGAATGAGCGGATGCAAGAAGAGTGTTGTGGACAGAATGCGCGTGAATAAACTACGGTGGTTTGGACACGTTGAACGAATGAACGAAGTAAGAATGACAAAGAGGATATACTTGTCTGAATGAAAGGGTGTGAGGAAGCGTGGACGTCCGAGAACCACGTTGCTTGATCACGTGGATCAAATTCTCAAGGACGGCAGCGTGTTGAGTAAGAGGAAACGACGTGCGTGTATGAGAAACTGTATGAATGTGGAGGAAGCGAAGGAAGTGTGTAAAGATAGATCTGTGTGGCATTCCGTTCTCTCTGCCTACCCCACTTGGGATACGGCGTGAGGGTACCTATAGTATAGTATAGTATAGTACCTATCTGATAATTACTATATAATCTCTATATACTTTGATATAATCGCTTTATTTTATTGCTATTGTTGTTTTGTGCAACGAATCTACCAATTTTTTTACATCTTAATGTTTGTTTTTATAAATTTCTACCTGCACCTGCTAACTCACGTGTTATTATTTTTGTAAGTCAAATTGTTTTTTCTTTGCTATATGTTTAACGTCTAAAAAGCTCACGCCATGTACAATTGACAAAAAAATAAATAAAAAGTTTTATAAAGAAATTTTCGGAATTTAAAAAATAGCTTAATTTTTCCTTGACTGATTACGTGATCCTATGAGAATATTCAGGTTTCAAGTCTAGTGCTAAAATACAGCAATTCTGCGCACAAAATACTGACATTACATAGTAGGTATTACAAGTTTCATACTCTTTAGTAATAAAAATACTATTATACCATGTTACTGCTATGCGGCCGCAGTATATAGAATATTTAGTCGAGTTGCGTAGAGCAGACCTAATAGCAAGAAATTACCCAAAAAAGAATTGATTGAAAGTTGCCATGCCTGGAAAGCTAGCAGCAAGCTGGTTGGCTGGTAGTAATGTACGAGTTGTAGTAAAATAAAATGGCATTGGGTCGAAATGAAGACTGTTTGAAGAAAGGGATGCAAATTATTCAGAATGTGGTTCCATAAAATGATGTAATAAATTCGATTGATTGATTCTTCGAACGTTCAAATGGTTGATTGGTGCCAGCATGGAAAATAGAAAATACAATATATTTTCGTATAAAACGTATATTGGGAAGTAAATTTATGACTTAATATTTACACCGCATTTTTTTGAATATTTCTGAATACCTTCTGCAGGTTTGTGCTTTTTTAATATAGCCTTTTGATTCAATAATTTAGTCTGCAGTTTTTGTCTAGAGATCTTTTTTTACGTATGACAAATTCAATGTTTTTTGTTGTTGTAAAAAATGTACGTCTATAATATTTTTGTCTGTAAAATATTTCATTAAAAATATTCTACTACTACTATACTATGATGACATATCCAATTAATTGGGTAGCCAGCAGATCAGCTGCATGTAACAAACATCATTTCTAAGCTCTCCTTTTCGTGCTAGTAAAAAAATAAGACATTCAGGGTTGAAAGCAAACCTCATCATTGAATTTTAAGACCTAAAATATTTATCGAACAATTGTCTTTTACAGGGCCCACGAAAATTTGAGTAAAAGGTTGGGTGACCAATTTTTGCTGGGTGCTCCGTAGACCAGAATACGGAAAACATCGAAAAATATGACAACTTTGTAAAAAGCAAGATAATAGGTATATTTTATATTTAAGCTTCTAGGAATAACAGAGAAATGATAGGATATTTTAAAAATGTGGTATTTGATAATATTTTTACAAAGAAACATAAAAAACAAGAAAAATACCGTAAAAGTAGAGAAAGTTAACAGACATGAATGTTACAATTTGAAGAGTTTTGACATCCCTATAAGAAAACGCCACGCGACATAACCTGCCTTGTGCCTAATGTCACCAAAAGGGGGTACCACCGGGAACCCATCCCAGCTACCACAATGAGAATAGATGGGTAGGAGGGAGGGGGGGGGGGGGCTGGGGACGTCTCAGGTCACCTGCTTTGTGCGATATGCCTCGGATTGACATTTGATTCGGGGAAAGAAATTGGGGTTTATTTCACAACATTTTGTGCTATGAAATAACGAATCACGTCAATCAACCAATGTACTATTATCACAAATAAGATTTTGTAATATTCTTTATAAAATAGGAATATATATTATATCTGTACATGCTTGTATACACTGTCATTTGAATTTTGATATGTTTTTTTTTACTATTTATTCATACAAAAAAAACATGAAACATTTTATGACAAGGCTAGCTGTCTAAATGAAACCAAATTGTTGTAAACAACAATTATTATTGTTTGCTGTAAAACTCAAAGAAGAGAAGCCATATTCAAAATATAGTCTGCTTAAGTGAGGAACTTGAAATATAATTATTTTTTCAATTTGAGATTTTGTAAGCAGTTCAAAATTATCTACATAAAAGCGTAGTGAAAAATCAAAGATTTAATTCGATGTTTTAGTTTGAAATATTTTGTGATAACGCAAATTAATCAAATTGCATAATTTAATATGATGCGAAGATACGTATCAAAGAATTTTGAATTCAAAACCGAGGATAAAAAGTTTTCAGTCAGCGAGCGAAGTATAAATACCGTAAGTTTTTACGTAAAATTATTTAAATAAAAGGAGAATACTTCAAATAAATGATTAATAAAAATAAACTGTAGGACCAAATTCAAGCAATCTGAAACAATACAATTAAGACAAAAAATTACTTGTTTAACTTTTATAGTTAGTTACGATTTAATTAAGAAGTTTGGATTACTTGGCAAAAAAATGTTTTTTATTAAAAAAGGGTAAAGAAAGCTTATAATATTATATATACTCGTAGTTCTTCTGTTAACTAGCCAGGCGTTTAAACCACCGGCGCTCCTTAGGATAAATCATTATATGCCACCCAATTATCTAAGGGTGAGGGGTGGAGGCAAAGCGCAAAGCTTACACATACCTAAGGGGAAGGCTGACTGCGTAGTAGGGGTGGAAAAGCGTTAAAGGGATGGAGAGAGGGTGGTAACGCGACGGAAATCGCTATATGCGTTTCGTTTCATAAAATCGAAATGTGGAAATTGACGTTTGATATTTTTATTATTTAACCATGCTAAACGAATCGGATATTTTAAAAATGAAATTAGAATATTATGGATACGCCGAAGAATCTTAAATTTTAGAAAAGCGGGGAAGACAGCGGAAAATATATGAGTTATCCTCTCAATGCAAGCAAAAAAATTAGAAATCTTTTTATAAGCTTGAAATCGTTTTTTAATATTAATCATGACGGTATTAAAATAAATATTAAAATATAAATTATTTTCAATTATCATGTAAAATAAATTTAATGACAAGTGTTTGATAACATAATGTAATTATTTTACTATTCGTGACTCAAGTAGTATGGGTAGGTAAGTACATGACTTTACAACAAAGTAGGTAAAATGTTCAAAGTTTAATTAGAGTATGACAATACAATATTAAAGTCGAGCTTTTAATATTATGACGCTTTCATGAAACAAATACGAAAGCTTAATTGAAGGTATCATCATGTTTTTATTTTTACAACACTTAAACTTTTACTTAACACAGTAAACTAGCTACCTTATTTGCGGAAGATGCGGTGAATATAGAGTATTTTTGATTTATCTATTCATTCTTTATTGTGCATTGCTTACAAATAATTTCACAAGGAAAATATTCATATTTAATAAAATCAATTTATAAATACAGAAGGCGAATTCATCGCAAACGCGCGATCTCTAAATATTCATGGTGTTCTCGAAATAAAAATACTCTTTTAAATAAGTTTTCGAGTTGGCAAAGTGTAAACTTAATTATGAAGTATATTTTATATCTTTAATTTATCTACGATGCTTTTGGTTGGAAAGCCGAAGAAAAATAACTGCAATGTATGTGGATGAAGGATGTTTACATTATTATTTTATAGCGTTAGTTCTCTGGTTACCCCACGTGTAAAAGATGCAGTGATTAAACAATATGATAATAACAAGAATTTGTTTATAATTAGTATGTGTACATGTTTTTTACTGTGGTATTATTTGAAAGTGAATTGCTGTATTTGCACATTTCTCCAATCAAGTCAATGATCTCAATGATTTGACTGTCACTGCAGGGCTACTCTTGACAAAACTAAACACGATCTTAATCTAGTCTTGATCTTGATCATACGACGCACGAAGTGACTATTGGCCAAAAATACACGCAAACCGATCGCGCGTTAGCGGTAGCGCGTTGTTTTTGACCATAGTCCCTTTGTGCGTCGTATGATCAAGATCAAGACTAGATCAAGATCGTATTTAGTTTTGTCAAGAGTAACTGTCATGGGACCCTTATAATTTAATATCCAAAAAAATGGTACTTGTGTTGCCATCTATCGAAATCCTGTGAAAGCCCTGGCCCCTATCTAGAGAAATCGTAAATACCTTTTGCTATTATCATAAAAACAGATTCCTTCTTCTTGATCCTTTTCCGGGAGTCAGCCATTTTGGCCAGTCTCCTGCTATTCGTCTTACAATAGACATAGCAGGGGCTCGCTCCAAAAAAAAGAATGTCTCTTCTCTTCTACAAAATACTGTGAGTGTCGCTATAATAATGTAATTCAGTATTAAAAACTGTGAATTGTTTTGTTTGGTGTAATAATAATCTGTGTAACCATATTCTTCGTCAATAAACTGATCATACAACATCATGCTAGTGTTTCCTTAGCACAACCACCACAATAAATTTACCCAACGATAAACCCTGAGAGAGTCACAGAAATCTGCCGACTATGGGAGAAATGTTACAGTTTGAATGTTACAGTTTGGCGCTCCAACGTGATGCCTAATTATTGTGGTTTTTGTTGTGTTTGAAGTGAATTTAACAGTGCATAAATGATAACATTAAATAGTGCGTAGATAAGTTCGTTACGTATCACGTGACCCACCCATGTTTCCATGCATCACCAACACACACACACTTCTCTAGAATGTTCGATCAAAAAACGGTTGAAATTCGATTACCATCACAACAAGACTGTACAACTTTGCTCTTCAAGAAATTTCACCGCGTGACCAATTAGGACTATGATGGTGCTTCAGTGAATAATTGAATTAAATAAACAGTGCTATAAATAATAAAGAAAAAACATTTTAATAATTAAATAAGTGAGTTTTGAATTTTCGCCTCACTACAACAAGTGTACTTCGTAAATTTTACCACATAACCAATAAAGTTATGTTAGTGCTGCAATGAACATTTGAATTGATAAATAGTGTAATAATAACCACATTTTAATTAATAAATAATCAAGTACGAACAGATATTGTTAATGAATGGAGAATTTAAGAAATATATACAACGAGAAATTGACAAGATTGTGAACAGATACTCCAAACTTTCCTAAGACGTCCAGATAATTTCCTTCTGACGAGATGAAGATCTCCAACATTGCAATCTCTTAAGAAGCCTGCTACCACCACTACGAAGGATGTCCATGGCGGAATTTTCTTCCTTGACGGTTCCTGACCTCCAATAGAAGGATGTCCCATGCTTTGTCATCTAGATCTCACGTTTCTTCGAGGCCTTCTTTATCTACACGGAGAGCCCTTGATGCTTGATGGTTTTGAGGAAGATGAAATGAATACTTCCTCCAATTCGTAATAGACAACCTTATTCATCTGACTACTATACAGGTTTTTATGGAAGAATGTGGTGTTGTTTTGTTCATTTTGTACTGAAATATTTTATATACCTACTATAGATACAGTTTTTTTTTTTTTTTTTACATGTTGTTCCATGCTTTGCCTTTTGTGCCAAAGAGATTGTAAAAATTCCAGTTTCAATTTTGCATAAATTCAAGTCATACTGGCTAGGATCACTTTGCAATTATTTACGGAATTATTTGTTTGTTAATGTAAGATTCTACACTGAGGGATCTACAAAATAAGAATTGTAAATTTGTAAATGTCTAGTTTGTGAAATATTCCAAGTAAAGTTTTTCTATATCTGGCAAATTACACTCAAAAGTAAAGAAATTAAATTTAAATTCATTATACTTGTACCTACCTAGCGTGCGTGTCACGCGGGCTGTGGATGTATTTATGTATGGTTTGAAGTGAAATGATCATAGACCTCAATATTGCTAGAGGAGGCTTAACAAAACAAATTTGAATAATTACCAATAATTCTTTTACTCATATGCTGGAATTGTTAATTTTATGATATGTAATGTATGTAATGTCATGTCTACGATATTTCCAGGGAATGTCAAACTTTCCAGCGATTTCCAAACTTTAACAATTTAAAGAAATAATTGTTATTGATTTTTTTTTCGAGTCTTATCAAAGGACAAGACTTCCAAACATTTTTTTTAGTATCCAATGATTCCCAACTGTTGAGATTTGATGTTACAAAGGTTGCCAAATTTTTTTTTGTTAACATTTTTTTTGCTTTGAGGAATTTTTTTTTTTTTGGATTCTTGGTAGGAGTCCATTTTTCCTAGAGCAATTTTCAAACCAAGGTGTCCACTGTTTCTCAACTTTTTTTTGTTTTGGAAAAAAAATTTTTTTTTCCTCTTTTAAAGAATTTTTTTTTAATTCCTGCAAGTCCATCGCAATCTATCCAGCGCTGAATATTGGTACGTATAATCTTTTGTCTTGTTGATTATTATTTGCCAATTTTCTTTCAGATCGTCAATTCAAAACGTTTTGCATGTGCAATTTTTCTATTTCTCCTGTGTAAGGATCAGCTTATATAGAAGAACCGTTTATTATTCTACTGTCATTGCAAGTTAGAATCTCAAAATGTCTGGATCATCTTTTATGCCTATTTCGCGAGTCAATGTATCCAATTCCCGGACTCTTAAACACGCATTAACCCAGAGAGGTATAACGCCCAGCCATTCTCTCGCTGATCTTAGAGCTCAGTGCGTAAGTTTCAACAATAAGATCTCTGAAATGCCTCCATCAATTGAGAGTTCTGATTTGTCCAGTGACGCCGGTTCCAATTGTGCCATTACTACGGAAACTGTTAACCTCAGCCATCCCACTCCTCCTGCACGTACTCTGTCATTGGATACTCCTCGACGTCAAACTACTTGTGTGCCTTTAAATATCAATTTTTCTTCTTGGCCCATTCCTATCTTCAACGGTGAGGGTGATCTCATCGAATTTTTTACTCGATTAGAGGAAATATGTCTGTCTCGAAGATTTGACATAGCTCTACTGCCTACTGTTCTTCCAGAATTTCTAACCGAAAAAGCTCTTACCTTTTATCGAGCTGCTCGACTCAACACTTTGTGTTGGGAAGATCTGAAAACCACCTTCCTCGACCGCTTTGATAACGAAAGTATAACTTCTGAGCGACGAATGAATATATGGTGTTCCAGGCAATCACCTTCTGAAACCGCATCCGATTACATTTCGCGTGTCACTATGATGAACAGAAGTCTGAAATCTCCTATTAGAGATTCGGAAATTCTAAAAATCGTTAAGAAAGGTCTTAAAACAACTTTTGCGGCTGCCATAATTGGTGCAAATCCTTCCAACATAGTTGATTTGGAGCAAATATGTACTGGATTCGAACGTCTCACTCTTGTCACTTCTTCTTCTATACCTGCAACCTCAAATAATGCACCTCCTCCTACTCGCCCAAAGGTCGCATTTACCCATGATACACGTAGGAACAATAATTGTTATACTTGCGGTAAACCAGGACACCTGGCCAGAGATTGTAAATTTAAAATGCCAACTCCTCGTACCTTTTATCGACCCCGTCATTTCTCTACAAATTCTAATGTCAATGCTTCTAACACCTCACGAGTTTCAATGCCTAATTTAAGTATGCCTCCTCCTAACCTGTCTCGACGTTCAAAAAACTTGTAAACTACCGGTCTTCTGCTCGTCCTTCTCCTGGGAAGAGAGATGCCGAGTGGTCAGACTGGTTAGCCTCTGTTGAACTATTCCATCTTACCTGTCATTTAAACGAAGTTGCCATTACCAGTGGTTCGGACAATCGTCCTCACATCAATTTTAAAATTCGCCATGTTCCCTTTAGAGCCCTCTTAGATACTGGAGCTGCAGTAAATATATTGGGTAGAGATACTTATAAAACTTTTACAACCTTAGGCTATACCCTGCAACCCCATGTTCAAACATTGTTTGGTGTTAACAGTTCCTCTTTCCAGTCTATTGGAAAGATCATTCTTCCTCTTTGCTTTGATAACAAGACTGTTCATGTTACTTTTATTGTGGCCCCTTCTGTTTCTCATGGAATAATTTTGGGTGTCCCATTTCTTGAAAACTCCGGCTTAGCACCACGACTCTTTCCGAATAATAATAATTCTTTGACAAATCCAATAGCTAGTAAACACATATTTGTTACATCTTCGTCCCCTTCTTGCCTAGTTTCTGCCAATAATCTTACTCCAGCACAATGTTCTGAACTGAATGAAGTCAAAGAACTATTCTCAACGATTTCTTATGAAACCAAAGGCTTAGGTCGTACGCATCTTATAAGTCATGTTATCGACACGGGCGATAATCTGCCTGTAAAACAGAAAACTTACCCCCAATCACATGTCAGAAGAGAACAACTTTGTACTGAAATTGATGCCATGTTAAAAATGGATGTAATCGAACCTGCCCGTAGCCCATGGCTAAATAATGTTTTTATTGTACCCAAAAAAGATGGTACTGGTCGATTTGTATTAGACCCTCGTAGATTAAATGACGTCACTAAGACCGACTGCTATAGACTTCCCAATATCAATCGCATATTAGATAACCTTCGTGATACCAAGTTTCTTACAAGTCTTGATTTAAGTCACGGTTTTTGGCAATTGCCCCTATCACTCGAAAGCCGTCCAAAAACTGCCTTTTTTGTGGAAGGTAGAGGACAATACCACTTTAAAGTCACCCCATTTGGACTGAAGAATATACCTGCTGAAATGCAAAGACTCATGGACAAACTCTTTTCTGATCTTGGTGATCATGTTTTCTGCTATCTGGATGATATCTTAATTTGTAGTCCTACATTTGAATCTCACATTGCCTCCTTGAAGACCGTATTTCAACGCTTAAATGAAGCCAATCTTACTATAAAATTAAAAAAGTCTGTTTTTTGTAAAGATTCATTAAAATATCTTGGTCACGTCATCAACCAAGACGGTATTACTACCGACCCCGAAAAAATAAATGTAATGTTAAATTATCCACGTCCCACTTCAACTAAGGAACTAAGAGGTTTCCTTGGAATGTGTTCTTACTATAGACGTTTTATCAAATCATTTTCTGCTATTGCCTCTCCTCTTTGCAAGTTGACAAGTAAGAAATTTAATAAACAATTTTCTTGGAATAATGAAGCCGAACAATCTTTCATTGCTTTAAAATCTGCCATGATAACGGCCCCTGTATTGAAACCTCCTGACTATTCGCTACCTTATATACTTACTTGCGATGCTAGTGCAATAAGCATAGGTAGTTTCCTTTCACAAAAATCTCCTGATGGAACTGAGCATGCCATAGCTTATTTCTCCCGTAAACTTTCTGATACTGAACAACATTATTCCACTACTGACCGTGAATTACTTGCTGTCGTAGATTCTGTACATCACTTTCGTAGCTACTTAGAAGGTACTCATTTTACCCTTATGAGCGATCATGGATGTTTGAAATATCTAAAAACCATTTCTTCTCCCAGCGGACGTTTAGCCAGATGGGCTATGCGTCTATCACAATACAGTTTTGATTTTGTTTATAAGAAAGGTTGTGAAAACAAACTTGCTGATGGACTCAGTCGAATTCCTGTTTCTGCTTTCACTTTTCCTTCTGTTTATACCAATGTCTCCGATCCATGGTATCGTAAAGTCTACAAATCTTGTGAAGAAAGACCTCAAGACTGCCATAATTTCATGTTAGAGGATGGTCACCTCTATAGATACTGTAAAAATAAGAAACCTAATAATTCTTCCCCAGATTCTTCTTTTTGGAGACTTGTTGTGCCTTCTGATCAACTTGAACCTTTAATTTCAGAATTTCATGATAACAATTGCCATCCTGGAGTTTTAAAAACTCATGCCTATCTTTCTCAAACTTTCTATTGCCGTGGTTTATTGTCCACCATTAAGGATTATGTAAAGCAGTGCCAAACATGTAAGGCATATAAACATAATAACCAAGCGCCTCATGGATTAATGAAAAACCCAAAACCCGTTACTAAACCTATGGAATCATTGAGTATTGACCTGGTAGGACCATTACCCATGTCATATAAGCGCAACGTGCATATCCTTACTGTTGTAGATATCTTTACTAAATATCTTTGGGCTTTTCCACTACGAAACCCTACAGCTAAAGAAATAATCAAACTACTCGAGGAACGAATTTTTCTTCCCTATTGTATTCCGCGGTGTGTTGTCTTGGACAACGGCCGACAGTTCGTTGCTAAAGAATTTAAATCATTTTTACATTCCTATGGGATCAATGACTTGTTTTATAATGCATATTATCACCCACAGAATAACCCCGTTGAAAGATACAATTCTACTCTTCTTACTGCTCTTTCTATATTGGTAGAAAATGATCAACGTTCTTGGTGTTCCAAGCTTCCAAAAATCTGTTCTTGTATTAATAGTACTGTAAATGTAACCACAGGTTACTCTCCCTATTTCCTTGTACATGGTACAGAATATGTTCCTCATGCCTCCTTCCATAGAACTGTCAATGCCTCTGATAGTGGTACCTTAGAAGCATTTGCCGAACAACGTCAACGTCGTTTATCAGAAATGAACGCCCTTTACGACGAAATTTCCTCCTCAATGACCAAGGCTTTCCATCGTAATGCCGATAGATATAACCTTCGTCGCAAAACTCTTCGTCTGGACATAGGTCAAATTGTCTGGAGAAGGTCATTTGTTCATAGCAACGCTGCGAATTATTTTTCAAAGAAATTGGCACCTCGTTTCATCAAGTCTCAGGTTCACCGAATCATATCCCCTAACGTATACGAGCTATGCGATGTAGATACTGGAGCAATGGGAAACTATCATGCTAAGGATATCATTAAGTTCTGAGTCCTAGGTATGTGTTTCTCAAAAATTTTGTTGTTATATTTCATTCTGAATGTAAATCCATCAATGTAAACTTGAAATTTTGGTAATGTAAAGAATTTATGTAAAAATGTAATGTTTTCTTGGGCTGCAATTTTAATGAATAAGAAGAACTATGTCTATACATCACAGGTCAATGTTAATAGTGAATTTTGTATGTAATAACAATGTTATATATATTTAGTTACAATCCATTGGATTGGTCTGCAACGAGTTTGGTTTTTCTTCTCCATTCCTCCCTATTCTCAGCCAGTCTTTTAAGCTCTACGTATGAGCCACAGTTCATGTCCCTCTTCAGTTGGTCCATATATGCGTCTCTTGGTCGGCCTCTGCCATTTGTTCCCTCGGTCTTACCCTCCGCGATGGCGATGAGTAGTCCTGGGTGCCTGATGTTGTGGCCAATCCAGTTAGCTCGTTGTTGGCTGATTCTCTTAAGGAGTTGCCTTTTTTCGCCTACCCTGGTTAAGACTTCTTCGTTTTCGACGTGCTCCGACCAATGGATCTTAAGCATGCGTCTGTAGCACCACATCTCAAAGGCCGCCAACCGTCCGCTTTCACTCTTGCTGATGGTCCATGTCTCACAACCATAAAGCAGAATGCTCCATACAAAGGCTTTAGTAAGGTTCTTCCTTACGCTTAAGTCGATATTTGGGGATTCCAATATCTTCGATTTTTTGTTGAAGGCAATCCTTGCCTGGTTTATTCTGCTTACAATTTCTGCTTTGGAGCGTCCATCCTGGTTTATTCTGCTGCCCAGGTACACGAATTCACTTACTTGTTTGATGCTCACTCCATTTAATGCAATGTTCGCAGTCGCTTCCTCTCTTCCAACGACCATACATTTTGTTTTTTCTTTATTTATTTTCATGTTGTACTTTGACAACAGTATACTTTCCAATTTTCCTAAAGCTTCGTTCAGCTCCATCTCGGAGTCTGCGAGCAGTGCTATGTCGTCAGCATATCTTATCATGTCGACCTTTTTCCCATTTATTTTTACTCCTGTCCAGTTCTTCATTTCTTCTCTCAGTTCATCAATGGCTCGCTGTATATAGCAGTTAAAGAGAGCTGGCGACATTGAGCATCCTTGTCTTACGCCTTGTTCGACCCTTGCTTCTGCACAGCTCTCTCCGCTTTTAATCACAGCCATTTCGTTCTTGTATAAGCTCCAGATTGCTCTTCTATCCTTATAACTCATTCCTATCTGGTTGAGGGTGTTAAAAAGTTGTTCCCATTCTACTTTATCGAATGCTTTTTCAAGGTCGATGAATGCTATATATGTGTTTTTATTAATTGTTATTCTCTTTTCTAGAGTAAGTCTGAGACTCAGGATTGCATCTCTTGTGTCTAACAATGTTAGACTCACAAAAGAAATTATATTTACAGTCATAGTAATGTCAAAGGAATTATCTTTCTTTCTTCTTTAAAGCAAAATAAATTATAATACTGTTAATAGTCAAAAATTTGGTATTTCTACTCTTAAAGTACTTGTAACTTTTGCAGCCCATGTTATTGTAAACTTTTAGTTAAAAAAAAACTCATAGAGGCTCTTCAAGGTTCCGCTTCTGTGAGAATTTTGAATTGTTCGAACCTTGTGGCGCCCTTAAATAATATTTTTTGTATGTTTGATCACCTTTTTTTTGTTTGCGCCCGTGGATGCATGAAGTTGCCTTTATCATCTCATATGCTAGCCGTTTTCATTAGCAACGTGTTCACAATAATCTGAACCCATCCACTGTCGCAGGCAAAAGTCATACAACATGTTAGTTTTAAGGAATTTTGTACTGTACAACTGATGTAATTTTGACCCTCCAGTATACGAAAGTATACGAATTCTTTTGTTGTTTTCCTAAAATTTTGTGTGAACTCTTGAATCACTGAGTTATGTGGTAACTGATGAATGACTTATGACAGATGATGAATGCAAGGTACGGAAGAATGAAGTATACATGAAAAAACGGCCGATAAAAGATGAAGTATGAAAATGCGTGAAAAGCTACCACTAATTCCCGTAGTTTATCAAATCATTAATGCTAAATCTTAAATTGAGGGTCAAGGTCGCATCAGTCAAATTAGAATAAGTTTGTTGTGTTTCAACTTCTAGTGTGCATGGTTTTGTAAATAAATTATATGGCAAGGTTTCTCACATGGTGTGAACCTGCTGGCCATTTTGCGGCAATTTTACTGTATGGAATGCGTACCCTTACAGTAATTTCTATTTGCCTAGTATGAATGTTAAGGAGTCATTGGATGATTCGCCATCTTCCATGTACATCTCCTGGGTTAGACTGATATAGAGGAATGACTAATCGTCCTACCCTAATACAATCAGTTCTAACTCAAATTTATTTTAGTAATTATCAATTTTTTAATGCCCGACAAGCTTGTTGTCCAAGTGAGGTTTGAGGACGCTCAAACAGAAAATTCATACAGGTCGCTTAGAGAAGCTCTGCGCGATAGGTTTGGTACCTGATATTAACCATTTGCCTGTATGAAATTGGTGGGAAGTTTCCACAAAAGAAAAATGCTATAGGGTAAAGGATTACCGCCCTTATAATAGAGGTAGATCAGATATAATTGTAATGGATACCTCCTCTTGGAGTAAGGAAAAGTGTTTGGGAAATTGTTGAAGGTTTTGTTATATTATGTAAAAGAATTTAATTTTTTTTGTTTTGTCTTAAGCATGTAAAGGTTTACCTAGAAGTATGGCGAGAACATTGTCTACGATTCCGTATCCGCGACCTGTTCTGTCGGTGCATCTTCCTGGTCCCTTGCTTGCTTGAGACCTGTCTATTTGTAAGGATTAATTAAGAATTTGTTACTAATGTCTGTTATGATAATTTGTATCCTTGTTTTGACACTCACAGTGTTGTAAAATCTATCTTGTTTTGACACTCACAGTATTGTAAAATCTTTCTTATCTTTGACACTCTTAGTTCTGTAGAATCCTTCTTGTTACTGACTTTGAAACTTTTCTTTTTTTTTTATTCATTTTTTTTTCTTTAAAAGACAACTTGAGATGGTGTCATGGGACCCTTATAATTTAATATCCAAAAAAATGGTACTTGTGTTGCCATCTATCGAAATCCTGTGAAAGCCCTGGCCCCTATCTAGAGAAATCGTAAATACCTTTTGCTATTATCATAAAAACAGATTCCTTCTTCTTGATCCTTTTCCGGGAGTCAGCCATTTTGGCCAGTCTCCTGCTATTCGTCTTACAATAGACATAGCAGGGGCTCGCTCCAAAAAAAAGAATGTCTCTTCTCTTCTACAAAATACTGTGAGTGTCGCTATAATAATGTAATTCAGTATTAAAAACTGTGAATTGTTTTGTTTGGTGTAATAATAATCTGTGTAACCATATTCTTCGTCAATAAACTGATCATACAACATCATGCTAGTGTTTCCTTAGCACAACCACCACAATAAATTTACCCAACGATAAACCCTGAGAGAGTCACAGAAATCTGCCGACTATGGGAGAAATGTTACAGTTTGAATGTTACATAACCCTGCAGAACAGATCATTATTATTTAGCGAGATAGTTTTTTTTCACTTTTGTGTATATTAATTCTGTATTACATACATATTACTGTGAAGAAAAATACATTTATTTCATTCCATTTCACAGAAGCGCAAAACACTCGTTGCGCGGGAGGCGAAATAATGATGAGTCAAAAACAAGTTTCACTGTTCATACTGTACAGCATCATAATAATTATACATATAATATAACTCTGCAACATTACGGGTAGGCCATAAACACGACGGTTTGTACCACCAGTTAAAGTATATTATATTACGCTACGTAGGTACTAGAACACTATAATAGTAATAATAATATAATTATATTATCATGATTTAACAAAAGTCCTTTAGTTTTAATGACATAATAACTTCATGTCTGGTTTAAACTGTATCATGTACAAACGACTAGTTCACACGTGATAACCGCGACACTGCATGAATGATTGTGCCCCGAGAGATTAGTGTTAATATACATACATAATACCTACATGCTTACGTACACACATTCATACATATAATATTATTATTACTCATTCTGTTTTAAATGTATGTAAACATTCTGACTATTATTGTTTTTTTAAGATGAATCTGGATTTTAAATAAACCTAAACACACCCCAGACACCCTCACATTAAGAAATATGATTTTGTCGTGAATATAGAGTAAGTCAACCAGGCCTCCCGATTGAAAGTTCGAAACTCTACCATAAGGCTAAAGATCGCCTCGTGAGAATCATTTTATGTGTATGTGTGCGGCACGCCTAACTGCGAAGAATAATTAGGATTTGTTTTTACCATCTACAATGTCTTTGAATCTTTAGACATATTTTTTATGAAAAAATCATATTTTATGACATATTTGAATAAAGAAAATAATATTTCCGAATTTTAGAATATTTTTAGGTTATTTGCTGTGCTTTGTATAAGATTTTGTTAATATTATATTTACAAATGACTTATCTCATTAACTGTCCAAATTTTAAGCAATAAATAAGAGATGAAACTCATTACTTTTTTCGTCATACTTATAAAAAAGCGCGAAACTAAATTATTAAGAATTGACTCCAGGAATTTGTGTTTGTTAGCTCAATATTCATTATATCCGGCTAGGGAGATTTAGTTTTAAAAGTAACAAAAATAAAATACACATTGTTACCAGAATTAGGAATACTTAAAACTTAAAGGGCCTCATTGAGTACAGTGACTAGTTTGTTATGAAATTAATATGGTAATTAGATAACTGTTAGCGTTGGAAGGCAGAAATTAGTGGTGGTAATTTTGCCATTTGTAGTTACATAGGAATACCTAATAGCAAACGTATACATATTTCATCCTCTGCGTGGCGACACAATTATATGCAATGGTTTTATATAATCCTTTTTAGTTAATTTTACTACACGGAAAGTGTCCTGTATGGGCCATGAGCCCAGAGAAAAAAGTAGGTACAAATCGCTGCACCTGATCATCACATATAAGATCGAGAGGTGTTGGAAGTAGGCGGATCTCCTGACTCTACAATATCCGCGAATGAATAGAAATATAGAGTGTCAGGGAGCTGTTTCAGACTGCCCGTATTCAAGCAAGTACTAGTCAACTTCATAGGGACACAAAAAGCAGAAGAAAAATATATTATAAAGTATAATACTTGCAATCTGTTACATTATTAAAATCTGACTTTTATTAATTGGATGAGAATTCAAAAACATTGTATAATACATTGTATAATATGTAATAATATATGTAATCCAAGGTATAAAAAGCTTCTTTTTAATACGGGAAAAAATCAAAGCAAATAGCGCCTTACTTGAGGGACGCCTACAATTCTATATGCTGTATATAAATACAATAAATTATGATATACTACAACGTATGTACGCAGTACAAAGCTTACGTGTAATTAAAAGTACAGGTGATACTGTATCACTACTAACACTTGACATAACATTGAACTTATAATAATAATATGTATTACATAAAATGATGCGTGTTGGTGATTCATGAAGGGTTGGTGGAAAATTGGTTACAACCTTCGTGTGACATGAAAATGCTATTTAATTGAATTGAGCAAATAGTAACAAGTAATTATTGTTAAATAAAAACACATGTGATTTATGCACAATTATTGAATAATTGTGGTTTAAGTATACGTAAGAATTAAAATCAATTGCACAAAAAGTTTTTTTTTGCGGAGGTGCTGATAACAAAAAACCTCCTTTATTCAGACACACTTTACCTATAATCAATTTTGCTTTCTCCTCTCGCAACATTTCTAACGTTCCGATATTTTTATCATACGGAAGGCGAAGCTATAGGAAAAATGCTTGTTTGGGCTGTTTAGAACCCTGTGAATCTGTTTTTGAATATTTTTATCCTTGAAACAGATGTTTTTAATTACTAATATGAAATCAAACGATTAAACACCCATGTTAACAATACGACCTAACTAGTTGAACTAAAACATTATCATTATGTACCTATTCATACTTTTAATTACTTCAATTATAGCCTACAAAAATCTATTCAATGCTAATAATACGAAAAGACGAGAAAGTTTAAAATTATTAAGTTAACTATAAAATACAGTACATTTAGTGAATTATTAGTTACATTGGAGAACAGACTAACCTATATTATGCTAATGAATAATATACGGTTTTGTATGTAATGTTGTTACCTATACTATTTATTATTATTATATGACTGGTAGTCAAAATGCTAGACTAGCTACCTATGTGTATTTCTGTTTTTCTCTTATTACTATTTCAATATTAAATTTTAATTAATCGATTACCGCTAGTTTTGAGTTATTAATCTATGGAATTGGAATAATATTTCAAAATTGAATAACTGAATTGTATGAAATTTTAGTCCTAAAATATTTGATGTATCGTGTATTTAAATCCTACTTGCGTTAACTTCAAGAAAATTTTAGTTAGTTTTTTTCTTTCATTTACATTCAATTTTTTTTATCAAACAGGTTACATTGCTAAGATAGAAAAAAACAAAGAAAGCATTTATCAGAATATTTCCAAGAAAACGGCTAAAAGGAAAAATAATTCACTATATGAGTTTACGACTAAATTGGTGATAAAGAAATGTGAAAAGATGAGATTTAAGACAAATTTCGTCTTTTAACAGTTTTAAACTTCATATTTTTTAACACATGTGTCCAAAAAATGTATCTAATTAGAATAATGAATATTAATTTTTATCGCGTTATATTCTTGAGTTAGGAGTTGATCTTAACCTTACAAAAACAAAAACAATATAAAAGTTCTTTGAGGTTTACAGTGGAGGTATAGGGGTAAGTGGGGTCACATTGGTTTCAGGCGTGGACTTTTTGGAATTACGGGTTCGGTCTTGTGTAATGAATACACGCAAGTAATACAACAAAACAAAAGTAAATATTCCTTTATTAACTAGTTTTTAAAACGAATTGTAACGAACTCAATGCCGGTACAATTTATGATAACAATTTTGAAAAATTATTCAAATCCTTCTAATCTATCTACCAAGTACCTTTATCTATCCAAGATTATTCCCTATACTATGAATATAATAATACTGAATAGCAATAAGAAGAAGATTAATTATTTCAATAATCCAAAAAACCTACACATTATTAGTTATTACGAATCTATAAACTATTCGATTACATTCAAATACACAGAGAAACTAAGAAATTCACTACACGAAAACATCTACATCTTATTTGACTTTTTTATAATTTATATCTGATTTTTTCTCCTAATTCTAGAAAAACTACACTCACAGATAATAATTATAAATAATGTAATGTTATAATCCTAAATCTAGAAGTAATATTATGAAACTGCATATTTCACGTAATTACGAAGAATCTATGCATTATAAACTTGTATCTACGTATATCTAATATTAAAAATGGATTGGAATTATTCGTTGCTCTAAATCATTCGTAAATAAAGATACATAGATTCACATAAATTTGTGAATCAGTTGAAAATATTTAATAAATTTTACCCTCATCAACTTATTTGTCTAATTTCAATCAAACTATGGAGATATTTTTAAGTCAAAATTAAATAATAGGAATTGAAAACATTGCTGTTTTAAATCAACCAATTCCGACATGTTTCGATAATACTAAGATCTGTTAGTAATACACAACTTATAAATGAATTAGCTTTTAAAAGCATTCTACGTTATTTAGAAGAAATGTCACAATAGTCAGCCATGTTGAAATGAACTGAGAATAATGTTATATACTCTTTCATATTCTCTTAAGAGAAAAACGTACGCTTGGAAATTAATGCAACAGATTAGAAATATCTTTAAGTACACAAATATTGGTGTTATTTCGTATGAATATAATAAGACTGTCATTTGAACATTATTTCAATTAATCTATTTTGGTGTTAGCTATACTTAAAGCCAGAACTTTTAGATTTTGGATTTAGACCGACTCTATGAAAAATTGATAAGCTTTCTGTAAAAATAACACATAAAATATATAAACGTGTATTTGTTTTTTGTAATAAAATCAAGATAATCTGTTATAATAAATATGTGTACATTTTTTGATAAGGGTAATGTATGGAAACCTTTAATATGTATATCATCTAATAGCCCCAATTCATTTATGAAACAGTAACAAGTAAATATAAGTTGAATAAACTGTTTTATTATTTGTATGTATGTAGTATTGGGACCAATCATAAAAAAAGAAATAATAACATATTATACGCTAGTGATTTAGACATAAATCAAATATGATTAAAGAACATGTTATTTTGGATTATGGATCGTAAAATAAGTCTCCCGGTTGTTTCATATTATCATAATAAAAAAAATGAAGTATTTATTGAGTAATTTCGTGACATACGCATACACATGATAAAATATTAACATTTATGTAATAACTCTGTATGTCGAAGGGAAACAATGCTATGTTAAGTCATGTCATTTTACAGACTATTCTCAACAGACTGCGAGATGATGTTAAAAGGTGTAAGAAGATTCTTTTGAAATGAGACTCGGCAGAGGATGAACAATGCAAATGCGGCACAACTCAGGGCAATGCCCACCTTGCTAAGGATGTGCGGAATATGGCTGAAGTCTAACAACCTGATTCTTGGAAATAACATGGCGATGTCTGTTATCACCTTTTGCAGTGGAAAGATCCGAACACGGAATGTTACTAAAGTAAAGTCATCCAAAGTTTCCATGTAGCATTTTTTAAATGTTAAAAATAATACTGATTACGATACATATATCGATTGGATTGGTCTGCAATGAGCTGACCAATCCAATCGATATCTGATATTTCAGTTAGTCTCTTTAATTATACGTATGTGCCACAGCTCATGTCCTTGATCACTTGATCCCTGTAGGTGCCTTTATAATTCCTGCCTTCGGTCATGTCCTCCGCGATGTAGATGAGCAGGCTTGGGTGCCTGATATTATGGCCAATCCAGATTGCTCAAAGCTGGCTTATCTTTTTAAGGAATTACCTGCTTTCGCCTATCCTCGATTTTGACATTTTCAAAACAATAAATCTTCAGCATGCCTCTGAAGCACAACATTTTAAAGGCAGCAAAGATGACTTTGATGATGAAAGATGTATTAGCTATTCCTTTAACTTTTTTGAATTGCACATTCTAATAAGCTGAAATGATATACCGCTTTGCTTCAACAAAAATTTGACATATTTTTATAATGTGAATATAAAAAAAAGTATACCTAATACGCGAAAAACTGAAATACAAATATGCCATGACCAGGACCACATAACCTACTCATAATATCTCAAGTTGATCATAACTTGACATAGTTATGTTTCCCTCTAACGCAACATACATAATTTTATGTTACATAAAAGATGTGTACTTTTGTTTTAATATCAGAGCATAAATATAATTATATAATTTGTAAATATAATATAGTATGTACGTTGATGTTTTATTTAAAAAATCGTTTTTTTTAATCCGAAAAATTTGTATATTACAATATTGAGTTATTTAGTAAAATTGACGTTATGGACATGTTTTTTTTTTACATATTTGTAACATTATTATTTAAGCAAAGCATGCTAGAAATTTTGTTTTATTTTATTACTTGTAAATATCATTACAGGTAGACGGATTATTGCAGTTAAGAATATGGCATTGTTTTTATTAGTTAAAAGTTCAAAATAAAATTTATTTATGATAAATATTATGATACGTCTGGGTACTTTTTTTGTTTATTAAACCTCTAGGTATAAAACAACCTAACTTCGTTACAAAAAAAATATCAAATATTTTTTGTTTAACAATCACGCGGTAAAATACAAAAGTCAACTGAGGCAGTAAATTTCATTTCATATTATTGTTTTTAGAACACATGACGAAATTAGGTGAAAAAAAAGATGTATTAATTTTTGTATTATTTAAGTATACTTTGGAAAGTAAAAAAATAAAATAAAATATAAACGGTTTGGTATGAAAACCAGACAAAATAAAAAATTTCTTTCTTTTAAAATGTATATAGAAATATTTTTTGTGTTGAGTTCTGTAAAAAAAAAAACATTGATGATTCCGTGTCACTTTCACTAAAAAAAAAAACGTGAAAAATACCAGAAAAAAATATCTAAGTTGAATAATCATATTAAGGGTTTCTCAACACTTTTCTCTGAATGTTTTAAGAGCTGAGATTCTATATCATCCAGACTCAACGATATATAAAAAAAATCTTTAGGGAGGGTTCGGTGTTCGCCTAAACGACTTCTTCTGAAAATTTCCAAAAAGTCACTGTTAGTACAGAAATCAGTAAAAATCTAGTTAGTTTTTAGTCTGTGACAAAAATTTAACAACTGACATTTTGTCAATTCAAATATATTTGAGTTGAAATTTTATTTGTCCATTTTTAATACCAAGCCGCTCAATTCTTATTCTTAAAACAGATGACCTATCAGAGATACACCTTTTGGTATCTTAAATTTTACGAGAATTTTAAGATTATTTAGTTTAATATTGCCGTGTAATGTCTATCTTATAATATTTCTAATGTTATTCCTGAATACAATATCCGCGTTATGAGGGCTGTATGAAAACGCTAGGAATACATTATTACCGAATGAACAACGATGAAGGAATATTACTAGATGTACCATTCAATGAAATAAAATTCAAACAAAACTTAAGAAAAAGTTGACTTGTATTTTTCTTTTTGTTTATGAAGGATGCAATCCTAATGAAATATTATATATTAAATTTTTGATTATTGTTAACAATTTATAAGATAAAAAATAAATATCAGTTTTTATAGAACTACTATCTGTTGCTTAGACACCGCATGATACAGCTAATACGTTACAAGATTGGATATTATTTTGTTACAAGCATTTCATTGTAATAAAGATTGATTTATATGAGAGAGACGAAATTCGACTTCTTAGGTCGTGATCAATTTTAGAGATTGACCTAAGAAATCGAAAGACGTCTTTTTCGTGTTAATCTTGTATAGGACAAGGAATAACTTGTTTTAATTTATCCATTTAATGATTTTCAGCACTTGTGCATCAACATAATAAATACACATGATTTAGGACTTTGCAATAATAATAAATATTTGATTGTTAAAATATTTTAGTACATAAAGCGTACTTATTGCCTTGAGGCAATGTTTTCAGTCAATTAACCTTAACCTTTGTACATTCATGCTAGTGTTTAGGTTCGGATTTCTTTGGTGTCTTTTTAGTAGGTATTTAATGTAAGCATATTTCGCACTGCAAAGACAATTAAATAAATACGTCTTTGAACTGACAAAGAAAAAAATCGATGTAAAACCATTGACATCATTCAAAGCATCGAATAAATTTATATTAAGTTATTATTTAACTACAACAGTTTTCGACAAGAAATCTTTTAATCAATAAGACGGAAATTATTAAAAAAAAGGAGTCAAATAAACAATCTTTTTCACGAATAAAAATACGTTTATTCCATCTCAATGGTCACATCTAAAAAATAATATTCCAACATCTCTTTTTATAATACAAGATTAACCGCGTGAAAAGCAATATGAAGCATTTTTTTAATAATATTTTTTGTTTTAAACTGACACAATTTATATGCAAATTGAAATGATGTATTCACGTCTGCCGTTATATTAAAAAAATCGCGATGTTATGTTAGATATATTTTTTTCCACCGTCTGTATTTTTTTATGAACAATAATTTTCTGATTAAATTTGATAAATTGCGTGCATTGACTGTTTAATAATATTATTATAAATAAGAAATGAATTATGTATATTTATTTATATAAAAAAAGTTTACGTTTCAAAATACTGACTAAAAAAAATGTCAGCATTGTAAGAAAATATGAAAAAAATGGATTAGACTAAATACTTGTTTTAATCAAATAAACTTACTTATACAATTCGTTATCAACCTTAAAAGACGTAGAAAGTCGACAGAAGGGTTTAAGCTTTGAATTTTTTGTTCAATTATCCATTGATTATTTTTGTGAAAGGTTGATAAAGTATATAAGAATGTGACTTTGATTTAAAACAAATTAGGATGCGCTCATTGTTAAATATATTTCCATTAAATATTTGATACTCTATTCAACAGTTATTATTGACTCAAATGAATCGATACTCTGTATTCAAGAGTTATTTTTGATTAAAAATAGTCGATAACTTGTATTCAAGAGTTATTATTAATTTAAAGTAATCGATAACCTGGATTCACTAGTTATTATTGATTTAAACAACCAATAATTCGTATTTAAGAGTTACTATTGATTAAAAATAATCGATAATCCATATTCAAGAGTAATATATTGATTACAAATAATCAATAAACCGCATTCAAGAGGTTTGATTGAATAAAAAAATTGTTTTAAACGTTGGTAAATTATCAAATATGATGAAGTAAATCAACTTAGATAAATCTTAAAAAAAAAGTATTTTTTTCAGATCTTATCAAGACTGTTGGTGACGTATTAAAATGAATTAAATAATGTTTTTTTTAAACCAAATTTTTACCGTTCTATCGAAATAAATACATATTGATTCTTAATAAAACTATTGAAGTTTTTTTATACCGTTTTTTTCAATACTAACTTTATTAACTTTGAAACGTAGTGGTTTTAGTTCTCAATATTTTCAGCCGTATTCAATTAAGTACCTATATAGTAAGTTTTTAACAACTTTTGATTAATTTTAATCATTAATTGACAATAAATTGTCATTTTTGTAAAATAACAAATAATTTTACCTTGAATTCATCATTTCTGATAAACAAATACTCAGTTTTTTTTTAAAAATTATAAACTGAAACATGTAAGTATTCAAATTAAACTATAATTTTAGAAAAAGGATAAACTCATGCTCTTTTTTTGATGATGTTGTATTCATCTAATGTTTTGATGACCATTATTATGATCTTATTATTATACAGTACAGTACACTGAGTGGATTGTTACAATATCATTCAGTAGCTTCTTTAAAAGTACTGTCCATTTTTTTTAGTTAAATTCACAAATCGTTATCTTTTGAATTCGGCTGAAACTATTTATGAGTTTTATTATTTTATGTAGTACAGTAGTTGTATAAAGTTCGATTTTTATTGATATTACAAATTACGTATCGATTCGGGGTTTCGGGATATAATGATTGTAATACGGGGTGTTGTGTGTTTAGAATATATTCGATAATATTCTGTTTTTGTATAATAATTTTTGTTATTATTATTCACAGATGCATGGCGTGCATATTTGCAGCCGCAGCGTAAACACCGGTTAGATGATCAAGGGGATGGTGATACGGCATCAGTGTGGTCAACGGGTGATGGTGTAGGCTGGCCAAACTGTTACCTGTAGGGTATGGTAGCCCGAAACTGGGGTAGCCAGAATATCCTCGGCCGGCTGCGTACGCGGCGTATGCTGCCGCTGGAAAACCTGTAACAAAACAATTAAACATAATTAGTAGCTATCCACTTTAAACATGTATAAAAGAGCTATTTTTAAATGATGATGTGAAATAAATAAATAAAAATAAACTCAAAGAGAAAAAGCAGAAAGAAGATAGAAAGTAAATATAGCGAAATAATTATATTCATATTGTCGGTGGAACCATGAACCTTCCATGTGCATTTTTTTTCCAAAATGAGATATTGATACAAAATTATTCGTCTTATGGAGCTGCATCTACCGACGAAAAATCTTGATACAATCTGAGATATTCACGGAAAAATAATTGGGTTGAATGAATTTCTTACGTTCTGTTTTTTCTCGAATAATTCGTGAAAACTCAAATGCATTTTAAACAATAATCTGTAAAGTTTTCCGAATCGTGCCTAGAAATTCAGTACACAATAGAATTTCTAAGACATTTTCCATGTAACGAATCAGACACATTGAAAATGTCATCCGGCAAAATAGTGTTTTTAATTACCAGCAAAATCTTTATAAATATGTACAAGGAAGGTTTCGTGAATCCACCGATTATAATTATAAGCATACTCGTAAATAAATAAAAAAAAAATGACTTTGGCCTGAAGAAAAATAGTTACGTTTCGTATAAATGGGTTTTTTGAAATCTGAAGTTTTGTATGCAATAGAGAGATTATCATCGTAAAATGATTAGTCCAATAAAAATATTTGTATTTTTATTTTTAACACTTAGGTATGCTCTAAAAAAGCTCTTAACAATCCCCTTCGACTTATTTTATTATTTTTATTGAAAAAGGTGTACCTATATCAAAACTAAAATGGCAAGTTAATTCATTATGAAATGTCATATGTACTTTATGACATTACCTTCAAACAATAATAACAACAAATTAATTAAACAATAACTATAAATAATACTTGAAATGATAACAATAACGGGTAGTGAATACCCGGTATAATAATAATGTAAATATAGGTACACTCGTAATAGCGGTAACACGTAACAACAGGTAGTAACAGTTTGTAACTAACTTACAATATACCTACTACACTACGTGAAATGTTGTAAAGCTTTCAAATTAATTGAAATTACTGAACGTGTGAATGCTCAAGGTGATGCACTTCACAGATTAGCATCAGTAGCGATATAATACTAGTAGGTAGGTACCCATTATACCGAATACTTGATAGTAGTACCTAATGCATACATCTCTAAGTTCTTGCAAACGTACCTACTGGAGTACCTACCCACGTGTATGCAAAGTTAGCCTGTTTCGTAATATAGGAGACAATACATCAATTTGAGGCGACAAAATTTATCATTACGGGGGATATTTCTGAATTTTTATTTTTATATTTTAATCTAAAATATATATCTCTGTCTTAAAACTAAATATATATAAGATTAATAATTCAAGAGTTTTTGTGTTTACGCTGTGGAAATCCATTTTTAATTTTAATAAATAAAATATAAAAATATATTATAAAAGTATAGGCGAAAAGGTTCTGTATTTAACCTAACATAGTGGAGATTAAACAGTGCTCAATAATATATTTTTATATTTTATTTATGAAAATATATAAGATTTGTAAGTTTTTTCTTTTAAAACAGAGGACTAATTACTGAAGGTAACGAAAATACGGATCGTTCTCTCTGTGCTTTAAAAATAGGACATTCAGAAGGGGTAGCATACGTTATCCCTTAATTGAAGATATTAGATGCTTTATATCTACTTTGTGATGTTTAACAAATATCTTTATTTAACCGGATTTTCGAATAGTCACAGATACAAGTGGGAACCCTGTTTATCCATTTGTTCTGGGGACTTCATGGTGAAATCATTTGATTTGTCGTAAAAACTATTTGGTTCATCTCCCATTAAAGTTTCGTCCTAGAGTACATCACTAGTATCATATGCGAAAACTGTCGAAACAATCTCTTGTTGGCATGTCGCCCCAGGCGTTCTCTGGTTGAACGTACAGTGATTTAGTGTAAACATTCTCCATCCTCTGTTACAGTACACTGTATTATATGTATGCACGTACAGTGGACTTTAATCTCAGACAAAACAAGCCGTGACAATGGTACGCTTGATTCACTAACAGGATATAGGTAGAGATACTTGATGTATATTTATATACACAATTTATTTGAAACGGCAGAAAGCACAGACTTTACCTAACTATTGGGCAACATTTTCAGCAGTAATCCTCGTAGTAGATAGATTCAGGATGTTACTGATGTCTGAGTTTAAAGCTCAAATAAGAGGTTTTAATTCAGACTAACTAGGAATGAAATTATTTCAACATTAATTTGAAAAAAAAATATGCTATAGATAAATAAAGGTTTAATAATTATAATATGCGTGATGTAAACCAGTCATGTAATATCGTGGTTAATGGACAAGCTATCCAACAAGTTGATAGCTATGTATACCTAGGGCACACTGTAAAACTTGGAAGAGAGAATCAAGAGGTAGAAATTGAAAGAAGACGAGGCTTGGCATGGGCGGCCTTTGGTAAATTATCTTATATCCTGAAATCCCCGAAATACCCAAATTATCTGAAAAAGAAGCTATTTGATGCCTGTGTTCTCCCAGTGCTCACCTATGGCTGTGAAACTTTTGTGTTCACGAAAAGAATTTTACACAAATTATCAGTGACGCAAAGATCCATGGAAAGGAGAATGCTGGGTATTTCACTGAGAGACAGGAAAACTAATGTATGGATCAGAGAAAAGACCAGAGTCGTCGATGTCGTTCACAAAGTTTCTAGTCAGAAATGGAGTTGGGCTGGTCATGTGGCCAGAACCACAGACTCTAGGTGGACAAAGAAAGTTCTGGAGTGGAGACCTAGAACAGGCAGAAGAAGTGTTGGTAGGCCTCAAGCACGATGGTCGGACGACATAAGACGGGTTGCAGGGGTCGCGTCGGCTGGATGCGGTCTGCCCAGGATAGAGAGCTGTGGAGATCAATGGGGGAGGCCTATGTTCAACAATGGACGCAGGGAGGCTGACATGATGAATTATAATATTCAAATACATAATAAGTAATATTCATTACGATAAACGTAGCAAAACTTCTCAGCATAATATTACATACAGATTTTCCATGAAATTTTGTAAGTTTTCGAGTGACCCGTTAGGGGTAGATTCAATATACAATATAGGTAGGTACAATTTATCACGTAAATGTAATTTCTGTAATTTTCTCAATTTAACGATAGAGTATGCCAAATAATTACATTTGATTTATCATTTGCGTATTTATTGCAAGCTAATATTCAAATGGTTATTCACTTGTCAATATTCGCAAAATGTGAAATACCTATACGGCAATGTACTGGAAAAGCGCAGGAATAGGTTCAACGTCGAGGAAGACCTGATGTGGCACCGAGGGAAGAGATATGCTTGTCGAAATGTCTAGCTGATTTAAGTTACATAATAGATATGTGATTAGCTGAAAGATACTGTATCTAGGTAATAATAAATAACCATTTTTTTAAGAACAATTTATAAATATCAATAAAATGAAAAAAAAAACACATGAAATAAAAAAGTAAGTAGAAGTTTGTTGTCTGTTAACTTTTGTTCAAATGTAAAAAAATAATAAAAAAAATCGTTAGAGTGATTTCTCTAAAAATCGGCTTCAAAGTGTGTCCTCTCAGTCCTGGTAAATTTGTGCCGAGCATTGTAGGCAGACATGTTTTTTGCATGCATAACGAGTAAATTTTGTCTTCCTTTCAATTAAATCGCACTCTTTAATCTTTCTTTTCAATTCACTCGTAAAAATTCTGCACAATATTCTTTCACACGATGTTCCAGGTTAGTTTTGTTCAGGGGCAGTTGGCAAATCTCGTCCTAAGACATGATTGCGCAATTCTCTTGACAATTTTTCATTATACACCCGCTGTGTCATAATAGAAAGAACAAGTTCCCTAGCAAGGCCTCAAATGAAATCTGCTCTCCATTTATTGAAAAAAAAATTTTTTATTGAAGTGATGTTAGGTAAACTCTATGAATTTACTGAGCTGATGTACGTGAGACACTATGAAAAATATTAATATATTACTGACGTTAGGTCTGTATTGAAAGAACCTCTACACACTCGGATATCTCAGGAGTCGGAGACTCCTATTTATCCGAATTCGCACACATCACTTTCATTTCCTCAGGGGCGACCCGAAGAACAGATCAACGTAAGTCGCCTCGTTGGAACAATAAACAAAAAGAAACAAAAATAGCCCATATTGATGAGTCTATTAGACCTAACAACGTTAGGTCTAATAGACTCATTATTTATTACTGACGTTAGGTTCAGTAGACATCAGACACCCATCAGCTATAGATCCACACATGTACTCACGACGGCCGTCGTTACTTTACTGATGATTAAAGGAACATAAATTAGGAACCTACTGAGGGAAACGGAAAGATAGGACTCGAAAAGGCAACGTTTTTACATAAAAAAAAATTTCGCTGTGTCTGATAGACATCACCTCAGTTGCAGAGGGATAAGCCACGTAGTTAGATCCGAAGAAGAAAGGGCGGCTTAAGGTATTCTGCAGGGTATACCTGAAGGCAGAAGACCGTTAGGCAGACCAAGGCAAAGATTGTCAGATAACATCAACTGAGATCTAGAGGAGCTAAAAAAATGCTAAAGACGACTGGTATTCCATTGCTAAAGATAGAAAAGGCTGGGATATATTGTTTTGGAGGCAAAGGCCCTACGAGGGCTTTTCGGCCATCGGAAGTAAGTTAGTATAGTTACATCGACAATACATAGCTAAAAATAATAAACTTTTGTCCAAATGAAGGAAAAAACTTTATCGTTAGTAGAACCTATGTATATAATATAGAGATTGTATCGAGTCACAACGAACGACGACGATGAACAATAATATGTATTTCTGACATTTCCATTAAAACGGGTGGTGAAAATAAGTAAGTTTTATGTAGAATATATCTACTAAGCTTTGAGTATTGGTTAGTACATTGAAGTATACAACATCGGGTAGTCCTAATAGTTACCTTTCATAGTGGTACAATGTCGTCTTATCTGGTATCAAATAAAATATGCAAAGACAAGAATGAAATAAGAATAGATAATAATATAATATACATAGATTGTGTGCGAATTTCAGCACCTGTTTTTACCCTACGTAGTAGACACAGCGTACAATGTTGTAGATACCTATCCAAAGCTTGGTTCCTCCTTCCTATTGGTTATATCTACGTACATACGTTCTTCTTAGCCATTACAACTTAGAGCCACTTAGAAGTTTTATGAGAATTTATCATTCACTTTAATACAATAGTTGCTAGTTGGTACATATACTTTGAATGGAATATTTATTAAGCTTTTTTAGAGATAGGAATTGTTAAAAAAAAGTTATAACAATTGAGTATATAAAATACTATAAAAATGCTTATAATTTGCTTGCAATATTGATTGAAGGATTTCATGGTGAGCTTTTATAGATGGTCGATTTTGTTTTTCGTTTTTCATACCTTGACAATGGTGCCAACATGAGCGCTGAAATTTTTGTATAATAAAGCCAGATATGGTTTACTCAAAAAAAAAAACATCAACCATCTAGAGATTGTAAGAAGTTCAGTAGAAATACTGGTATAACATTTTGTTATGAATAAATGTGTGATTGCCCTAAAAGAAGCTAGATAGATCAAAATTAAATCTGTGAATTGCATGACTTTGCAGTTTGTAGTGGTCAGATGTTTTGAAAGCAGCAATAGACTGGGATCTCTGGAGGAAATATCTAGGTGCAATAAGCTCCTTATCCAACAAGAACAAGGGGAAGAAGATGGATGTACGAAAGGGTAAAATGGGATTAGCTGAAAGAAATCAGATATCTTTGTCATTTTTTCTCTAATTTTAAGTTTATAGGTATTATGTTTAGATTGTTAACCAAAAAATATATTTGGTAAATTAATATTTAAGAATCTGCTGGTAAAAAACGAGTAAAATAACAGTTACCATTTTCTTAGCCTATTTCGAGATTTTAGGTATCGATTTAAGAATGATTCATCTTTGGGAAATGAGAAACTAATATTATAAAATATAAAAACTAAATTTTATTATTATTATTTATAAGATTACGGCAACCCGTCCCTTGTGGGACGATTTGTGCCAATAGTTATCAGATGGTATTTAATTATCGAAGCTTCCCGACGATTTATCGATTGTAAAGTATACATTTCTATTATATACTTTTCGTTTAATAACATCACACATTTGAAACGTACAGTAGTTTATATTTGGTTAATTATTCATAGGTAATGTATGCCAATATGGAATTACAAATACCAATAATAACAATACTACTGCAAAATTTCCAGCACTGTTTGCAAAATACAATATGCATTATGCTGGAAGGGGAAAATGGAATAAATTATTGTCCCGCGAGGGTCCCGGAATGTAATAGGTCTCCCGATTTTTTTATGTAAAATTACAAGTGTCACACATGAGGCAATTTTCAGAACAAGTGCTTTTTATATTTTAATTTTAATTTGTGCGTTGGTCTAATGCCACTATAATTTCGGATAGCGAGTGAACAATACTACATCAGGAAATCAGTGTTTATTTGGAAAACTGTAAAGGCCAAGAAAAATATACTTAGTAATAAGAAATTCCATAATAGTCTTAAATCTTTCTAAACAAGTCTAAGTAAACAACTAGCTTATAGAAAATACGTAACTGTAAGCTAATTTTAAGTCGACATTGTTAAAGTAAAGAGTTGTTGGATATTAATGGTTGTGTTTAATTTTAGGAAGGATCTTGTCAAGGGAAGCTTTTCAGGCGAATCTTATGCCATTCCCTAGAAAGAATTTGCATGAAGAATATGGATGATATACGAACTAATTTTCCTGTAACATCCGTGAGCGAAGGTGGATGCAACCCTCAACGTGAGTGACCTGAAGAAGACAAGTATTGCCATTCATATACATGCTAGTATTTTATGATATGAAGACGTCAAATTGTATTTTCATTACATGCAATTAGTGTACTAATTACTACATTAATAATTACAAGAGATACGACATTGATAATATACAACAATTAACATATTCTTCAATCATAAGATGAGGTGTGCTACACTTTCTGAATGTCTATTACGACAAACAATTAAGTAGTTCATAATTTACTACATTTATAACGAAATGCTATTGTTACATTTACATTATAGATAATCTCGCGATTGCGATGTCATATTATTATGATCTATTTACATATTTACAAAACATAAAACAAAAATAAATAAAAACGTTGTTTTATGAAGTAAAAGTATGAGTTGCCAAAAAATATGAATTTGAATAATTATAATTATTTCATCCTTATGGCGTAATCCATACGAAAAATGATTGCATCATTATTACAATGAATATAAAAGCTATAATCTTCCACGACCACTTCATAAAACAAACGGAATGAGAATGAAAAAACAAATGATAATAAGTAATGATAGTAGCAGTAAGTAACAGTTGAATAGCGAAATAAACAGATTGTGATACGTACCATCTGGCAATGCGCCCAGTGACCACATGAAATCTAGAAAAATCCAAAACAAAACAGAATTACTTTCATCATACTAAATAAGCGAAATCATAATAAAAATTGTTTTTTCTGTTCGTGATACAAAAATCGTTACTTATTTTGACACTAACGGTTTGATTGTATAAACAAAATATTCTATACACACTTTGTAAGATTATTAGATCATTTAATTGATCTTTATAGATTTTAGATCATAAATTTAGTGGTATATAAGTTCCAATTTTTCAGTGTTGAAAGATTATATTTTTAAAGTCTGATAAATTGAGGAATAAAAAAGTAAAGCTCCATCATTCTTTTTTCAAAAATGTTCTATTTTAAATCGATACAATGAAAATCGTTTTCTATCCTTAAGTAAATCAACTTAAAATTACTGATTTTTATGATACGTTTTAATGGGATGTATTCAGTATTGAATTTTTTAAGTAACAATGTACAGGTTAGTTGAAATAATTGCTGTTCAAAGTGGAATAAAATATTTTATTTATAAAAATGATATACTTTTTATTTTTGTTTAACAGGAGGTTTGTGATGTTTTTCATATTTATTTTTAATACATAATATAAATTCGCTACGTTTCTTATTAAATGACATTTATAATTAAATTAAAAAAACTATTAAAACACTACAACAGTGAGAATTCTTAAAAATACATTTTGTTTTTTAATTTCTAATGTAAAACTAATGTACGTAAAAAACGATTTTTCATGTTTATTAGCATTGGTTACTTTTGAGTAGACAATGTAATTAAAAATTTGCTTATTTTTTATGTCCTTTTTGAAACGGTTATTCCATTTGTGGAAGACGGCATGAATTTATTGTAACGGCAAATTTTGATATGCAATAATAAAACCATTAGGTATATTAATTTTTGTGTTGAATTGATAACTTTAAAATTATACCGGTACTGTAATATGGAATCTTGTTTACTTTGTCAAAATTTGCACAACTAAACATAAGAAATCACTTTTTACAATATCTATCCTAATACGTCGACACTCATACATGTAAAAAAAACAAGGAAAACATTAAAGTTTTTCAGGTTAAAGGTTCAGGAAGCGGTGTCAGGATTTCAGAGAATTTCAGGAGGAAGAAATGAAAAATTTAAGCGCACATACAATTTTTCGATTATAAGAATAATCTAATTATAAAAACTAGGCGCTGAAAGTATAAATATATAATCTAAAAATATCTGTGATGTCACTAAAACATTAACAATAATATATTCTAAATTATTTTCACAAATATTTTGTCTAAGACGTGATATAAATAAACAAATTAAAGTAAACAATTTAAATATTGAAATAACTTTATTTAGTTTCACACACATAAAATTGATTATAATATTTAAAAGACAGATAATATTTTTGTTATTTATATTAAGATTAAAAGGTATAATTTTGATAAATATTTCAATACAATATAAATATTAATTCAAAAAGCTTATCGATACGTTGATTAATAAAAATTCATAAATATAAGTAGTTAGTAAACATTTTGAATGTTATAAATTTGTAATTTTTTAAAATCTCAATGTATAAAAGCTTTAGTAAATATTGGCATCGATAAAAATATGAAATATAGTTTTAAATGGACATATTAATGTAATATTAGGTATTATTTAATTTTGATATGAATTTAATACAAATAACTAGAAAATAGAAAAACAAAGAGCGTTTATATTTTAACTGCATTTGGATGGCGTTAACTATTCGGAGCGCTTTACAAACAATTTTGTGGCTTGACCACTTGGGTCATATTCTCAAGGATGTTTTTGAGTAAGAGAAATCGGTGTGCATGTATGAGAAACTGTATGAATGTGAAGGAAGCGAAAGAAGTATGAAACATGGCGTTATGTTCTCTTTGCTTCCCCACGCATAAAAGAAAAAATATTGATTATTAAATAGTTGAATTCAGAACAAATAAAAAGACATTTATTTATCAATTTACATTAGAAAAAAAAGTTTAATACAATCATAGATAGATTCGATAATTGGTTTAATAAATTCCGTTATCCAATTAAGAAAGTTTAGTTAAAAAAAGACAATAAATGCTTTAGGTAAACATGATAGCTTTTTATTATAAAAAGGAAGCTTTTGCTATTTCATTCTAGAAGCATGCAAATTGATCAAATAGAAAATACTGCAGTTGCAATTTGAATAAAAGCTGCAGGTAAAGGGATAATATATTAAAATAAAGGTTTGAATAATATTATCTTTAATGGACGAATAGGTAGCTGACTAATTTCGAATTCAATTGCCAATCAATAAATAATAATTGGGACCAATTATTAATAAAACTCGAGTAGCTCGCTGCAGAAGAATATAAATTATTGCGGAAAAAGTAGGACACAGTCATTCGAAAGCTCCGTTAAAAGCTGATCCGTTAACGAGAAAGAAAATAAATTATTTTTTTATTATGTGTTTAAATGATCAGATCCCGAAGATTGGCATGGATTGGCCACGTCATTAGATCCGGAGAAGAAATGGCGACTAAAGGTATTCTGCAGGGTATACCCGAGGGCAGAAGACCGTTGGACAGACCAAGACAAAGATTGTTGGATAACATCAACCGAGATCTAGAGGAGATCAATGCTAAAGACGACTGGAGGTCCATTGCTCAAGATAGAAAGGCTTGGAGATCTATTGTTTCGGAGGCAAAGGTCCTTTCGGAGACAAGAGCTGTTCGGCCATCGGAAGTAAGTAACTATTTTTTCTATAAAAGAAATAAGGTATAAAAATACAATTCAAAAGGCGAGTTTATAGCAAAGGGGTGATTTCTTTCAAAAAACTACTCATTATTTTTGAAAATGTAACGCAAGTACCTAATAGTTATATTTTCAGTAGTAAATTGTCACTTTAGTATCCATCATAAAAAAATTAAATGTTAATTTGGAATTAGCTCAATCTGTGTGAATTGTGCATATATTTATTTGATACAAGTAGCTAATATCAGGAGTTAGCGCAAGTTGAGAGCTAAAATAATGAAAATATTAGGCTCTATTCGGCGATGAAAAATCTCGGGTTAGAAGAAATCGCGCCTCTGCGTTAAACTCGCCCTCTTTATATTGATTGTATGAATGTATTTTTATGTAAATTTACTTTTAATCAATGAACAGTAAAGAATAAATAAAAAATGAAAATAAAAAATCGCTGATGGTTTCCTCTCCAGAAAAAGTTACGCAGTTAACGAAGTTAAATTGTTAATTCGTTAAATGATCGTTAAACGTTCATATACACTTTGAATTGCGGAGTTTTATAAATCGATAAAGTGAAATAAAAAATATGTATCAAAAATTTACGCCACCATCCAAATGCATTAATGTTATGTGAATAATTGATGATTGAAAATCATATTCCATTAATTTCATTACTTTCTAAAATGGTTTCGAAAATTTCGAACGTTGAAATTTCAAATACGTTTTTGGAAATTGTTTTTTATAATATTTAGTACATAATTAATTATTTTTGAAAGATTTAAATATTAAATTTGATAATTTATATTTAATGTTAACAAATTAACTATAATCAATCTAAAAAGACTATTCTAATTATGATAATTTATTTGTGATTACAATATAATATAATAAATGGCCTAAGGCGTAAAAGTTTAAACGACGAAAAAATATGAATCAAAATTTGTAGATATAATAAATATATAATTAATTATTGTATAGTAAATAAAAAATAAAATAAAAGACACACAAACAAACATTAATAAAGAAAATAATAATATACCTAAAAGTTCTAATTCTCAATCAAATTTAAGCATTTGTTTTTCAAATACATAGGAGCTGATATTTTTTTACCTTTTATCACCCATTACGTTGAAGATCACCTAAAACTAAATTTACTAATAAAATCATAGAAGGTAATAATTTTTATAACTTTTTATAAAATAAGTAATAAATAAAATGTTTTTCACAATAATTATTATTAATCTATTTCAATATAACAAATGCCTAATGACATAATAATAAGTAATAATATGTATTTAATTAAATTAAAAGACAAATATTAATAATAAATCTGTTAATTAATTAATTAATTAAACTTCTCCTCTAAATATTGATTAAATTAAAATAAATTACTTTACTCACTGTATATGTATCGAGAGACTAAATGACTATTTTTTAAGACTCCATTTAAACATATCTGTTTTTCTAGAAAAAAATACACTGTTATACCACTACACCATAAATTTTAATTATTGATATTAAATTTAATCAAAATCATTCTATGCATGATTTTAACACATTTTTTCATTGATATGTTTACAACATAATTGAATCTAAAAATCACAATATTTTTAATATAACATTTTCTTTACTATTTTTCTGAACTCTACTCACATAATTAAAAAAAAACAATTAGATTAATGATAAATTTAAAAAGTTGTTACAAAAATATTTCACCTAATGTGTAATGATTTCTTCCAACTAAATTTCTCCTACCAGTCTGGGATTTTGAATGTATTTTTTCTTTGTTTCCTAACTATTTTGTTTCTATCTAAATCACGTAAGAATTCTACCTTTTTAATTAACATTTAAAAATATTGGTATTTTAAAAGAATATAATATCTTTTCAACTACAATTTGTTTTGTACAATAATTTGGTACAGAAAATTATAATTTGTAATAACATTTTTTGTTGAACATATAGTATTAAATAGGTTTAACAAGGAAATAACATCAAAAAATTATTACTGGAAATAACCTTCAGAAAAAAAAATCCTTAATATTATTTACAAAAATGAAATAATTGGAATGGAGCCACTTGCCAATAAATATTAGGTATTTAATTAACGGCTTGAAGGTAATATTTAAATCATGATGACATATAAAAAGTTTTTGGGTACGATATAAAAAAAAATAAAGGATATTTGTGTGGGAGTCTCGACAGTGGAAAAGAAGTTATTTGATGAAATTGGGAGTAATATTAAAATATCTTTACTCCAATATCTTAGCAACACGATAGTAAAGATCTGGGTTATGGGGTACAAGGTGTTATCAATATAGTCCGAATTTGTCGTGGCAAAGAGTGGATGTTTAGAGCTGATGATGATGGTGAGATGGTAGGAGCAATGATGGTCATAGAAGTTGTGCAGGAAGATGCGCAGAAAGGTGAGCGGGAAGATGAGAGAATTGAGCCGGAAGATGGGTTGTCAATTGAGCTGGGAGTTGTACTGGCAACGGTGCGGCAAGTGGCGTAAGGAGAGCGCTATGGGCACCGAGTAAATCAGCTAAGCTTATCGGAGGAGCCCTTGTAGCAGGTCGCAAAGCTGCTAAAGTAGCAAGGGCACGCCTGTAAGCGGCGTGCGCCCCAGGGCCTCCGGTAGCGGCACCCAATAGCGCTCCGGGGGGTGGGTAAGGGGCATAACGTAGCGAAGGAGGCGGTGGTAGAGAAGCACCCATTGACTCACCGTATGCACCGCGACCTGCTGCTCTCGTCTTGGCGAGGTTCGCTGGTAACATCACTTCCTTTGGCTGCGCTTTCTTGCACTCGACCTGGAACAAAAAATAGAAAAAAATATTAGAAATAATGAAATATTATCACAGATCTCATATTTTTCAGACGACGGATGCAATTGAAAAATATTTGAAATAAAAATTGTAGAGGTTTTTGAGGAAGAAATACCACAATTTATTTGAATAAAATTTCATTCGTGTCATTACGGCATCTCCTACAAATAAGGTAGCTAGCTTTATGGTGGGTAGTGTAACTTACCGCTGATTTGAAAGCCTGCCTCATATTATAGGGCATTCGAAAATTTACAGAAAAGATTAAAAGACTCAATTGATTAATGGCCGGTTTCAATAACCTATCTATCCGTGACTGTCGAATGAAATCTATTATTTAAAATATAGAACACAATAGATTTCAATCGACAGTAGCAGATAGATAGATTATTGAAACCGGCCATAAGTCATCATCAAACGACAAGTTAATAAGGTAGGTATTCTGTTAATAAAGCATCAATTATGACATAAAGGCGGCACTTTCCCATTTTTCCTTCTAAAGTGCGTATTAGTTGACTAGTACATAATACCTACCTAATAATATTATATGTTCCTGCAACGAGTTGACATTTTCATAATTAATGAAACAAATTAAAGAGCCTACACAGTGAGCTCAAATTTCTTATCATTTACACGTTTCATTAGATATAAGACACATTGATAAATTAGCTCGATACCGCAACGTAGAAACGAGAGAGAGTAGGAGATAGAACAGAAAGGAGAAAAGAACTGGTAGGTAGATATCAAATATTTGAGAAAAAAAAATAGCAACTTGATATTGAAATTTTGGAACACGGAAGTATAGGTACTGTGATTAAAACCGAATTTGGGGATGGGGACGTTTTTGGTCTTAACAATTATTGTGTGATTACATCTCAAAATTACAGACCATGCCACATTTGTTGGAGTGTCTCTTATGCCCTGTCACATGCACTACGGAGGATATTTTTGAAGCATCTCTACATATTGTGCGTTTTGCATAGATTTTTTCTGGGTTTCGACACGATAAATTAATAAATAAAAAGATCTCCGCTTCTTCATATACAAGGTTTTCGACGACTTGAATAGTTGTTTTTCCTTAGTTTTTTTTAGATTAGCTTAGAACTTAGAAAAAAAAGAATAACTTAGAAAACCAGATCATGTTTTTCTTGTCTTTTTTTATAAATTTGTAAAAACACCGGTATACTTGTTATTAGAGTTCGTCGGTAGCCTGGAGGTAGAGTCTCGGCCTCTTGAACAAGGGGTCCGCGGTTCGATCCCAGGTGCCGGCAAACTCCCATTTCACGACACAAGCTTTTAGCTTACTGTGAAAGGTGTATAAGGTTGTATTTGGGTTAATAACAAAACCCAGATAAATAAAAAAAATCTGCAAATTTCATTGGTCAAATATTGATGTAATGTACTTTTTTGTAATATGTGCCAAATGACTGTTTGTTTTGCTTGGTTAATAAATAAAATAAAATAAATAACAAACCATTATCATAACAACGTCACTAGTGTTGAAAAATATCAGTGATTGTTATTTTGTCAATCATCTGATTGGCAATGGGCGGGATAAGATTGGAGTGACAGAGACAGCCGTCGCCCGTATAAGTGATTTTAGGGCATAAACAATACGATGAGTACTTGAATACTAATTTCATCTTCTGTTTCACTGCTACTTAGCCATTAGTTACCAGCAAAGATTATAATTAGTAGAAATAAAACGGATATATCTGGTGGCAACAATGCGGCTAACGGTTTATTCGGGATCATTAGTAGAATCCTACTAGCTACTTGATAGGTATGTAGAAATTATATTCCAAAAAAAATATGAAAAAATGCCACCTTTTATTTATTTATTCTTAAACAGAAAATACAAACAAACAAAGAGATCAACATTATGGAATTTATTGCTCCACTAGATTAAGGTTTGTTCTGGGGCAATGCGTACTTAATGATTTTTATCGATGGAGTGAGTCGTCATCGAACATCATTTTTTTTAATTGGATAATTATGTCTACTCGCACTTTTTAACACTGTTTAATTTCATGAAAAAACTCTCGTAATCGAGTGAATTTTCATTTAATAACATTAAAACATCGTAAATATTTATTCTCAAAGGATTTAAAATGCTTTTAATCGCTCGCTTATACAACAATATAGTTATTCTTTTCTGCAAACGATAACTCTCTTTATAAATTTAAAACGTCGTTTAGATGATCGAACACATTATTTCTGCTGAATATCTGGCCATACGGTTTACAAAGAACCTCACCAGTCATAGGATAATCTTTGTTTGGTATTCGGGAATACCAGTATACGATTCCTCAGTAATATTATCAGTTTAAACTCATTATTAGTATGAGATGTGCTTTATACCCGAGTGATATTTTCTAATTTATTAATATGTAGTTTACACATTTCACGCAATATTTTCAAAGCTACCAAATGTTCCAGATCCCAAGTATCTACATTTTCTTCATTTAACCACTAGTTAATCCTTACAGCCTACTCCGAAAGGGAAACGAAATGATGGTAGAACGTGTGCATTAATCGTATATATTCTCTTTCACCACAGGTGACAAGTTAATAAATGATTCGAAATCCACGCAATCGCAAGGAAGTTCACTTAATTGGTATATGTGAAATTGTTACAGATGTTATTAAGATATTAAGAATTCGGAGTGGAGATTATTGTAGGAAGTTACTGATATGTAGGTATGTGCGTAGCATAGCTTTTGAAATGATAAAAAAGTTACCTACCCTTAAAATCAATACAATTTGGGTTAGTTGGAATAAACCTTTGCGATAAACAGACTAGCCCTCTGTTTGCTGATTTTATTTAATACCTATGAATGTATTTTTCTAAGAAATTGTTTAGAAAGAATTAATAAACGCATAAAATAATAATATATTATGTGCCTAGTGCATTGCCGTCTGCAGGGGTTCCGTCGGCCCGGGCGTCCCTCTTTCACAATACACCGTTCCTATGACAACGATATCAGAGCGCAAGGAATGTCGTGGAAAGAGGTGACGCAATTGGCACAGAGACGCTCTGAATGGAGGAGGTTGGTTTCTGCCCTGTGCTCCCGAGAGGAGCGTTGAGGGCGATGATGATGATGATGAGTGCATTGCATGTTTGAGTACGACGTGGGTATTTGAGACTTGAATTATTATCATTTGATCTTGACCAATGTTCTACTAATATAACTACAACAATTGAGCTTGTGGCAATGCGTCGCTTCTAGGATATTGAAATTATGGATACTGTCAATTTTAATGTGAGATGATTTAGTCTGTAGGTTGTGTTTATCTCTCATTGGAGTATATTTATTGCTCTTATTGAAGTGAAATTATGTAGATTATTCTTTTATCTCCCGGCACAATATGTATAGTGAGGGTAGTCGCGGTGTAGGAAGGCGGCAGATGTCCTGGCTGAGAAATATCCGAGAGTGAACCGGAGCTCGGAGGGTGGAAGAGCTGTTCCGGCTGGCACAGGACAGAGAGGCCTACGCCAGGGTGATAGCCGACGTCGGGGGGACCTGACATGGCACATTGAGAAGAAGATTCTTTTACACTGAGATGATTTCGTTATCAGTCAGTTTTTTTATTCTAACTGGATAATGTATTTATTCTAAAGGGAGTATATTTTTCTTCTAAATGGAATATGTTTTCCTTCTGATTGGAATATGTTTGTCTTCTTGTTGTAGTATGTTTTTAATCATATTAGAATATGTTTTTATTCTTAATGGAATAGAGTATATTTGTATCCATACTAGAATATATTTTAATTCTTGTTGGAGTATATTCAATTTTTATCGCACAAGTCTAACAATCTTGAAAGGGTAATAAGAATTTCAGAAATCTGGAATCTACCGATAGATATTCGGGAACTAATTAAATCCAGTAATATATGCTCATTTAATGAAAAATAAAACTACATAGCCAATTCAAATTCTTACAATAAGATAATGTACAAAAAAGTTTAGTAGTGACAAAATAAAAAACCTGAAAGACAGTTTTTGACGTTTGTAAAAAATATCTACACAACGCCACAATATTATTTCTCTTATGTCCTTTGATAATAAACATAAATATTTTTTGCCGACATTAATAATATGCCATCGCGGACAACTTTGACAGTAGTAAATTAAAAAGCGACAATATTATAATATTATTATTATGTAGGTAGTCATGTTTATACATAATATAATACACATCTTATTGTTTAATATATATTTGAATAATTCCTGCTATTTTTTTTAACGTATTATCATGCTATCTGTATAATCTTAAAAGTTTTTATTGTTTAAAATTACTTCAAAAGAAACGGATATAATACGTAGGTATTTATTATTACTTTATTGTTCATCTTGCTTTGATGTCTCTGAATCTGAAAATCTTTGTCCTCGTATTTTTAATATCTTGTACCTATGTATATTATCTTTTCAACAGCTTGCTTTTGAAGCTTTTTATGTACGTCATTTTTATCTTTTAATCAAAGTATTTTTATTGTGTCCTGATTATGAATTATAAATAAAAATATGGATAAATACTATCTGGGAACTACCAAATAAGGTGATGTTGTTCTTCCTAAGCCTTGTATGAGTTTCATATTTAAAGTTCGTCGATAGCCTGGAGGTAGAGTCTCGGTCTTATAAACAAGGGGTCTGCGGTTCGATCCCAGGTACCGGCAAACTCCCCTTTCACGACACAAGCTTTTAGCTTACTGTAAAAGGTGTATAAGGTTGTATTTGGGTTTATAACAAAACCCAGATACCTATATCTTTTTTTAAAAAAAAAATCGGGATAAACTTATGTAGGTATTTTATCAAACAATAAAATTGTAATCATTATAATATATATTATGGAAATAATCTTCATCAATTCAAGCGAATCTGTATTAATTCAGTCATCGTTTTCTACAATATTCCTAATGCTACAATAATATTATTTATTATTGTCATAGGAACAACGTATTGTGGAAAAAATACGGAAATTAATGTGTACATGACAAACTTTTATTGGAAATTAAAGAAAAAGTAACCATATAATCCAACTCAATTTTGTCGGCTGACGTCATAGACATATTAATAGACTTGCAGCGCGGTACATTTCTTCGGATTGTTTATGATCCAAAATCGATGTCCTCCGAGCACTAGCAATGTATTGTCTTACAACCAACGTCAGTTTAAAACTGGATGCAAAATTTAATCGGCCGCATGACCGATTTTTTCTTTGAATTACCGATCTAGTATATCTTTAGCTGACGTCCCGGAAAGTAAACGCACTTTCCGGGACGACTGCCTAAAAACTAGCCTTTCCATTCAGGCCATCTCTATTCATCTCATTCCATTAACGATATAATATTTCGATAGTCCAAATATTTGAAACTAAGCCCTTTCCGTATTTTTTTACCTACATATTTTTTTATGTATGAACAATTATTTGCAAATAAAGAACGAAAATGAAAACAAAAAACAACATGTACGAGTTTTTTTGTTATTTTTTGGCGACATATTATTAAGTTAAGTACGTAAAAACATAGGTAGGTATGAAATACTTCCTACATTTTCAGTGAAAGTATAATACTGAATGAGTATGTCTGTATGGGAGTTGTCAAAGACAATAGAAATGAAGACAAACAACCAGTAGTCATCAGTAGTAGATAGAAATACGTAGAATTTTATGTATCAGGGTAGCAGTAATGAAACAAACTGTTAGAATAATGTAACACGAACACATCCATCTAGCTATTGTATGCGTGTCTCTGTATTACCAGCTATCTACTTTTTACTCTCTCATTTTCTTCTGTTTCCCTAATACAAATAAAAATATACGCACACAGGAAAAATGAGGTTTTTACTAAAATAAACCTTTTTTGAGAAATATAAATAAACATTCTGATATTCTAATGATTAAATAATTTATTATTTTTATGATAATCTTTATTCTTAAATTTGAAGTGTTATTATAATTCCAAACATTATTCGGGAATAATATCTTCTAAACGTCTTAATTTTCTTAAAATACGAATGTATTCTACTTTAAAATTTTAGAAATTCCGAAAATAATAATAATCATCATCATCATCGCCCTCAACGCTCCTCTCGGGAGCACAGGGCAGAAACCAGCCTCCTCCATTCAGAGCGTCTCTGTGCCAATTGCGTCACCTCTTCCCACGACATTCCTTGCGCTCTGATATCGTTGTCATAGGAACGGTGTATTGTGAAAGAGGGACGCCCGGGCCTACGGAACCTCTGCGGACGGAAGAACAGTGCTCTTTTTGGCTAACTATCATTGGGCATTCTCAAAACATGTCCCAGCCAGGACCATCGTCTCTCTTGTATTATGGAGATTACAGGTCTCTGCTGGGTGCGCCGGCGCACAGCATCATTTGTAATAATAGCCTACCTATATCAATTTAAAAAAAAATGGATGGATACGAGTCGAAGAAAGGTGATGATTATTTTTTTAGACATACCTTCATACATCATCTGATAGAAAAATGTTGCATAAATAAACACATTTTATGACATATTATATAATTTATTTTATTGTAATCCCTTCATTTGTCAAAGCTTTTTTAAAAGCTCTGTATTACACAATATAATATATTTGAAGAAAGCTTGGAACATCAACAATAATAACAACACGTCCAGGTACTTAGAAAAAAAGGTAAAAAATAAAAAAAAAATCTTTTGAAACTATGTATTATAATATTTTTTATACAGAATGATAAGTAAGAAAAAAATTCACTGTTTGTAACTGAATCTTTTCAAAATAAAATTCGCATTGTATTTGTGAAGTGAAACTTTTTTACCTTTTCATGAAGAACATTTTGAAACAATGCATTAAATTTTCGAAACACATGCCTAAAAATAGTAACATTGTAGATTTCTTCCTATACCTGCAGGGCTACTCTTGAAACAATCTAAATACGATCTTAATCTAGTTTTGATCTTAATCAAACGATGCGCGAAGGGACTATGGTCAAAAATACCACGCTACCGCTACTACGAGATTGGTATGCACGTATTTTTGACTAGCTCTACATGCTTATCTCAAACAATATGAAAATGTAAATAGAGTGTAAAGTTTAATACACCTGCAATCAGATTTCACTCAATTTCGACGTCCTCATAACATATTATGTTGAAAAATTTAATGTAAAACATTGACCGAAATGAAGGTTGATTTTGTTACAATGTTTCTTATTTATTTATTTATTTATTTACTGGAACAAACATACACCAACAGGCACACCAAATACATGTAACAAAACAACAGAAACAAAGATGCACCCTGTTACAGGCGTAATTGGTTTGTCTCTGAGAAAGTGTGGATATATAGGAGTCCTGATATATATGGGAAAATGGTAACCTCTATACGATGTATTTATTATACTTTTAGAATATAATGAAATGAATAGGGAAAGGTAAATGCGAACCGATATTGGCACGCGAAATAAATTTTAAATAGGATTTATAAAAATAAATAATATAAATGCTTCAAGAGATTGATAAAAGTAGGTATAATATATTACATATATGAAGCCTACTTTTCAGAAGAACATATTGCGAAAATTAAATATTCTACGAGTTTGAAAAAAGTATGCGAGCTTCTTTTTCACTTTCCATCGCTGAATATTTAAGTTGTACAAGAGTTTGGTTTTAAGCTTTCGTATCAACAATATAATACATGATAATACGTGATGTATGTAACATTACACGAAGTAAAGCTTTTTATATATTTTTATTTACTTTTGTTCATAAGCTATCATGTTGCTGAAAGTTCCTGATAAATTGAGAAATACTCCAAGGGTATTTTTGTTTTTGTGCTTTTTTTTTAAAATAAAAACTTTACTAGGTACATTCATCAATAACATATTCTATTATTTTTTTAAGATAAATACCTATCGTGTGCAAGTAAACTAATCGAGAACTTTGTTTTGTTACAGAATTCATAGATTTACTTATGGTGTACCTGATTGTCCATAAAACCCAAAATAATCGTAACACTGTACGTATATACTATAGACTCAGCGATGGGGCATGTTATTCATCCTTAATATGATTAATTTAATGACTATTAATTAACATAACATACATACATAACATACATAGACATTTCACACAGATCGAGCTAGTCCCAAACTAAGATGAATCTTGTATTATGGGTACTAACGCGACGATACACACATATACAATGTACATGTAACACCCAGACCCAGGACAATTTGAAAAAGGTCATTCCTCAATTTGCCTTGGCCGGGAATCGAACCCGGGACCTCGTGACTCAAAGGCAAGAGCGTTACCTCCGCGCCACACCGGCTGACATTGTTCTGAAAGGATGGCATTCATGTATTTTTTACAAAAGCTACTTGGCGCATCGTGGGTTAAGATTAAGATCGTATTTAAATTGTCTCAAGAGTAATCCTGCAGAATGTGCAAACTCCCTTTTGTTGTATAATAATAATAATGATGACAACTAGACAATTTATATTGCGCTGTTTTGTGGCATAAGATATAATATGTCATTGCATTAATCATCAATAATTAAATATGTTAAACATAACATAAAACTGTAGGTATTTGATGAGATAGATAGATAAATAGACATTGTCAGATGGGGCTGGAAAAGAAGACGCTTCTGGCGCGACCGCGTAGAACGAATGAGCGGTGATAGGCTCTCTCAAGTAGCCGCAAACAACGTGACAACAGGAACTCGCCAATCTGGAAGACCTGTAAAGAGATGGTGAGACAGCTGGAGCTCTGTGTCCCAAGAGATCTCGACGCCACAAAAACAGCAGGGCTACTCTTGACAAAACTAAACACGATCTTAATCTAGTCTTGATCTTGATCATACGACGCACGAAGTGACTATTGGCCAAAAATACACGCTAACCGATCGCGCGTTAGCGGTAACGCGGTTTTTTTGACCATAGTCCCTTCGTGCGTCGTATGATCAAGATCAAGACTAGATTAAGATCGTGTTTAGTTTTGTCAAGAGTAACCCTGCTGATCTACAGACCTACTAAAAGAGGAGGAAGAAAAAGATAGGTACTACGGAAAGAGTTTGAGATATTGTTATTTTGTTTTCTTATATAAACGTTTTGAATATAATAAAAATATTATGTGGTAGGATGAACAGAGTGAAAAGTAGAAAAAGATGAGGGAAAAAATCTTATATTCTATAATAATGTGTAGCCTACCTTTATTCAGGATAACGTATTATTTTTGCGAAAACAGATAATAATTTGCTTTTGGAAATGAAAGCCGAAAGACCATAGGGCCCAAAAATTCAAATTAAAGTTTAAATAATAAATTTCTACCCTTGATTTAAATCGTTTGAATGTAATTTATATTATCAATCAAAAACATACACAGCTAGTATCATTTATATGTTCGAATATACAATTAAAATATTGAGTAATATATAAATCTACTTCTCCTCCTTGAGTACTTATTACCTAGACACACATTTTTATTTCGAAACTTGGTTATGTCGAGTGCATCCTTTTAGCAAATATCTCAATAATGTGTAGGGAAGGATAGAAATATAAGTCTAGACCGAATAGTAGGTTGTTTTTTTTTTTATTAAATATGTATTTAATAAAAAAAAAAACAAAAAAAAAATAAAAACAGAAAATTAAGGTCTTTTTCATTGTTATCATTTTTACGAAAATAGTGTGTCTGTATACTGTAGTGTTATATCCTTATATATTTATTTGTGTGTATATTCTCCCAATCTACTCTCACCTCATTCAACTATTCGCCTCGAGACTCACGAGCGTTGGAAATAGATTTTTTAAAGGCTTTCTGCTAGTATTACAGGTCGTAGGTAGAATGTTCTACTTGAATATCATACAAAGAGTATATAATAATATAAAACAGTACTAGAGAAATCCATCTATATATACTACAAGATATCACTATGAACGTGTGGACGTATTGTGTGTTGTGAACGAATTGAGACTGTATCAAAATATATTAGAAATAAAAAATTTAAAACAAATAAAATAAGTAGATATTACGAGATGTTTTGTAATTTTAAATATCGACTGTCCAATTCCATAGCTCAACAAGACGAAATTTCCAAATTTTCGATTTGATTGGGTAAAAGATTCATTCATTCATCCCGCACACCATCACTTTATTATAACAGTGTTAACAAAACAATATAAAATTTAAAATACTAAGAAGATATGCAGTGGCGAGATTAACACTATAATGTGATTTCTTCCATCTAACCTTCAAGAGGCAATTGAAAAAACGTACATTAGAAAGAAGAGATATTAGATTTTGATTGCCGGATTTTTGTTTTTTTTTCTGATTTTAATGTTTTGTGTTAAAACAAGAGGTAAATTATGTGCTCTATAGAAGACAAATTCATTTGAAGATCTTCTAGCCCCTAATACCAGCTCTATGGTGCTGCCTGGGGCCAGATTTTTGTTGTTTTTGTATATTTTCATTTTTGTGTTTAATAATTGAATTGTAACTTAAAATATAAAAAAAAAACCACGACACGTTGAGATATACCTAGTTAAAACAAATTTACTTATATACACACACTCATCGACGCTCTTTCAACTCCATAAACAAAGAACTTTAAAAAATACACGATGTATATAAAATATTAAGTACCTACCTAATGGAAAAATGTATCTATGTTCAATTCCACAAAAATATTTGGAATTGTTTAACTATTGAATAGAACAAAGATAGCATGATGTATTTAACAGTGGGATAATTATATAGTATATTTCACTTTTTGTTGAGTTTTAAAACTTAATATAAATGTACAAATGTTGTATAAACATTAGTTTCAGTCACATTTTTCTATGATCGCACCGCGCAAAAAGCAGTATGTATAATGTGTCAAAGAGATATTTGTATGCATAGGTTGGCGGAAAATTGATGTAGTCGCATAAAAAAATGTTTACAAAACATATGTATGTCGTATGTACAATATTGTATATGGAATATCTCGGTCTTATCGTACAGTGTTTGCGGGGTAAAGAGTATAGTTACTAACTTTAACCATGTGATTCAATTTCTTAAGATTTTTAAAGTCAAAAATAAAGAAACTTATCTATTTATTTATTCTAGTTACGCAATATGCAATGCACTGGTCATACAGCTGTGAGATTACAAAGATTAATTATTATTTTTTGACAATGGTAACACTAAATGAGTGACAAGTGATTCATTAGATTAAGAACAGAATTTAAAAAATCATGTATGGCTACAAAGTTTGAAAGCACTATAGAAACTAGGTATATCAATGAAAAATGGTTTGGTTTAAAGCATCTTAAAAGGAAAATTTAAAAGTTGTATGATTAGGATGGAAATTTTCCATAAAAAGAAGCTATTCTTTGATCATCACAAAAAAAACATCCTAAATTCAGCGATAGGGTATGGCATATATCAAGAAAGTGTAATTTTATTTATGGTATGAAAGAGACAACATTCAAACAAATTTATTTCATATCATTGTGTTAATTACCCATAATACAAGATTCATATCTTAGTTTGGGATTAACTTGATCGGTGTGAATTTCCTATGTTATGGTTAGTTCACTGATTGACTCATTGTTGTGAGAAATGTCAAAAAAAATGATTGAAGAATGTACAACTCTATTAAACAACCTGTTTTTTCATGAAAACTAAATAGAATATATTATGTTAATAAAGAAAAATATTATTGAAATTAATTATTTGCGTTAAAATGTTCACTAATCTGAAAAAAAAACATCCAGGATCGCTTGTTCACCATGTGCTTAAGACGCATCCTGCAGTACTTCGAACATATATAATGAAAAAAGGGCAGCAGATATTATCTTGAAAAAACTCACGATTGTGTAAGGTATTAATGGTTAAAGATTTTGTGGATCTCGTGGTCGTGCACCATTTAGATGGATGGACATGATTCAGAAAAAAACATGATCTTCGATTTCGACGCTCTACGCATGGCCCATGATAGGCACAAGTAGGGAGGGGTCACTAAGAGGATTTACTGCCGCCACCATCATCGGGATTGACGAAAAGGACATGAAAGAGATCAAAATGTTACGGTATCTGCACATTTCACCCCGAGAGGAATATAATATTAAGAAAATTGTAGAGGTGAAGAAAGATAGAAAGAGAAAGGCGTATATTATGCAGTATGAGAAAAATATTATATTATAGGTATATGTTTATCATTTTTATTATAGATATACAGTGCTTGAAATGTACATCAACTTCATATATGTAATCTTGTATAAACGGAGATAGTATGATGAAAATCTCAGAGAAAATGTATTATATGAGATGAAACTATTCTAACCTTATATAATATGATTTGAAATATGTTTTTTTTTTGCTTTTTTTAGGTCTATATATTATTTCATAACTCAACAGAGAGATTTTTTTGTTTCACTTTTTTACATTAAATTGTTTTTATATTAAATATTACGAAAGAAAACAGATGTTACATAAAATACTTCTTCTATTACTATAACTATTAATATACCATCACGGCATATCCCACAAGTGGTGTAACCAGCGATTTAATTACACATAATAATCATGCACATTGTCCTTTTCGTACTAATAAAACAAACGATATATGCTAAATTAATTGTAGATGTAAATTTCATTATAGGACGAAGTAAGAAAGGTGCAGCGCAGTTTCTCCAAGTGGCGAATTGGAAGTTGGCCGCTGAGGACAGGGGGGGAGGTTGGAGACGAATGTTGCGGGAGGTCAAGGGGCGATATGGGCTGTAGCGCCATTGGGAAGAAAGAGAGTTAATTTCATTATTCGTGAGGTCTTAAGGACGTCAGACATTTACAGGACAATCAAAAAATTGCAGACTTAAATAAAAGATTGATAAAAATACTTTTTATCCGGGACTCTGCAGGGCAACATGGCATAAAATACATAATTAATTAAATATTTTCATGATTCAGCCATGAGATATGTCACATCACAGTCACATCTTGATTATTATTATGTTTTTGATATAGAGAAGATGGTTTATACTTTCATCATAACTATGCAGTTAGATGATATAAATACACAAACAGATAATAATCATACAAGTTATGCTCTCAGTGCCATAAGAAATTAAATAAAAGGCATCGCAAAGGACTAAAAGGAGGTAAATGATCAAAAAACTTGCCTTTTACTGAAAAAAATTGAAGGCTTAAAGAAAAAAAAGGAGATACATTTTATTTCAGTATTTCAACGATAAATAGCTTAACTGAATGAACATTGAATTGAAAATCTTAAAATATTATCAAATACTTTAGAAAGAGGGTGAAAACGTTGAATAAAGTTGCAGTCAAGAAAGAAGCAAAAAGCTTCGTTGTTAAAAGAAACAAATAAAAGTTGAACAACAGTGCAACAAAAAACAATGAGACGAAAAACAGAAGAAAAAAGAAAAGAATGAATCTTTACCTAGTAACAAAAAAATATTGTTAATAAAGAACATCATCTGAACGAAATAAACTTTTCAATCTCTTGGATAACTCAATTTGGAATTTTGAAAATTAATTATTTACGGGACCCCTGTTGGAAGAGATCAAGTTAGTTGTATATAATAAATAGAGGGAGATAAAAGTTTTGTGATGGACTTGATTTTTTTTGAGAATATTTCTGAAAGAATGTGAACGAGAGAAAGCTTTCAAAATAATACAGAATATTTATGAAATATTGAATACTTGCAGTTTTCTTTTTTGGTAATTAAGTTTTCGATTTATGAGCTTTATAAGCCCATCTATTCGGTGGTTTCAACGGTGAAAAATAAATACTCAAATAAGTTTTTACAGTCCTTGTCATGCTGAAGATTCCCAACTCCTGAAGATGGTGACAGCATACTCGCCAAAAGCTTGAGACAACTGCAACTACACGGAGATCCCGACAGCCAAGCAACACAATCCCCGACTCTTTTATCAAATTTGTTGGATGACATGTAAAAACTTTAGGTAATGAAAATATTTAATTTATTCAATACAGCGATGAAGTGTGCCCTCGATCCTGGTTGTTCATTTTATTGACACGGAAAAGACGACCTGTATGTTTTTTTTTTAAATATAGTAGGAAATTATTATTACACATTTTACCTCAATAATCATTTATCCCGTTTATTCCATTTATCACATTTATCCCGTGGAGCACCCGGTAAAGAATTGGTCTCCCACTCTTCTACGTAAGTTTTCGAGTGTCCTGTAAAAGGCAGGTGTTCGAAAAAAATAAGACATTTTACATCTTAAATTCAGCGATGAGGCTTGCCACCCATCCTGAATGTCTTGATTTTATATTGGCACGAAGAGGACAGTTTGCATGAATCTTACGTGCAGCTGATCTGCTGGCTACCCCACTTGTGGGATATGCCGTGATGGTATAGTATAGTAGTATAGTACCTCAATAATGAGGTTTAATTAAACAAAATATCGTCGTTGTATATTCAAAAAGGAACATGTGAATTCATAAACATTTTGACATTACCAGATTAAACTGCTTATAATGACATCATAACCATTTTATAAAGTGATTCTTAGTATCAAATATTAAAATTCAATACTTAAAGAATAATATCACATGTCAATAAAAAGTCCAAACTACAATTTTAATGCCTTAATGAACAGTTTTAAAAGAGTATGCCTAAATAAAAATGTGTGCTCATGTCTCTTTTTGAATATGCAACGACGATATTAAGCGAGGGTGACGTCACTCATCACTCATAGACTTTCAATTAGTATAGAGCCGTTGATGGCAAACACTTATATGTTCACAATGTTCTACATCTAGTAAGTTTTTTTTAACATCTTATAATTATGACATGTCTTTGTTATTTTACAAATGAATTAAAAAAAATATGTCACTAAAAACTCATTTCTAAGATATTGTATTCGTTACATTATTAATATGTGTGAAATATGAAAAAAATATCGTTGACAATGACGAAAGACAGGTAACAAAAAAACATGATAAAAGTATTCAACGACGCCTTAACAGGAATACAAGACTGTTAATATTAAGTAACTTTTTAATCTAAAATATTTTTTAGCATTTCTGAAAAAAGGTGTTCTTAAATACGATTCTAAAAAAGCTTGAAATGTGTGCTTTGCGACGTATAAAAAATACAAGTCTACAGAATTTCACACTAAGAAAAGTGAATGAGAAAATAATAAATACACAGAGAAGACAAGAAACGAATAAAAAAAAGAAGTACAAAAACAAAAGCTGCTTTTTCAAAAGCTCTTTCTCTCCTTCTGTATCATGTGTCACATTCTCATCTGCATTATTAATTAGGCCACAAATCCTTTAAAAGTAAGCTGCCAACTTTATAGAATTGTGAAACTAGGGGGTGAAATGAGAGCTTTTGCGACATGGGGGTGAGTTTCTGGGGATAATGTAGAAGGGGATGAAAGTGAAACGTTGTGTAATTAATTGAAATAATCAGTACACGTACTACCACTCAAATTCAGCGCATAATAATTATAAAAAATTAATGTTGAAATTGAATTTTTTCTTGAGCATTATTTTTGCTGTACAGTTTGACCGTTCAAAAAATATAAATATTTAATTTAAAAGATTCAATATTTTTAACATAGTTCTCAGCGATTATGACTGATGCTTATTCTGAATTTCTTGATGACATACCTTTTTTATGTTTTTCAATTGAATTTTTAGGAATAAATAGAGATATAATTTTTCGAATTACTCGAAAAAAAGGAAAAATCCTATAAAAATCATTCATAGCATTACGTCATTTTCCAAAAGTGGGGTAGCCAGCAGACTCATTGTATGTAATAAACATGATAGTTATATCAAAAGAAATGTAAAAATATTGCTCAGTATTCACCAATTGATGAGATGTGCAAAGGATGATTTCTTTGCTGGTTTATGTGCCAATTTTTTTATAACCTATGTATTGTAATAACTGTATGTTTGCGTAAACTATAAAAATAAAAGGATGAAGAATGAGTTTATAAAACAAAAATGTGAAATTTGTAAATAAATAAAAAAAATTATAATGTTGAAAATAAACTTCATTCTTGTTCACATCGAAGATAAGAAGAGCTCAGAAAAAGTAATGAATAATCTAGCTAACTACTTATTTTTCCTTCACATAGATGCCTCTTTTTCAGATGTTTGAAAATAAGAACAAACTGCTAAGTGGGAAGTCCATAATATCTTTTACTGTTGTCATAGAACATAACTACATAGAATATAACTACGTAGTGAAAAACAGTGATGACATTGTTGTAGAGTTCTACTTAATGATGTTGATGATTTCAAAGGGTTGTAATAATGAGTTTAAATGTACAGATGATAATAATAATAATAGTATTCATAAAAGGAGACATTCCCTCTCGCTTCTTTGTATTTCTTAGTACATACTTTCAAATAATTTATTACTATAAAAATTAATGTTTGTTTGTTTGTGTTTCCAGATGAATTGTTTGTTGAAAAATAAATATTGCAGATTGAAAGAATGGAGTAGAATAATTTATTAACAAACATGAAAGATAATTTAAAATTCAGGAGATTAATTAAGAGTGATAAATTTACCTCACTCTTTCGGATTCGGTAAATTAGACATAAGTAATATACAGGAATTTCTTGATGCTAAAACTTAAAGTAGAGAAAAAATATATGGTGAAAATATGGAGAAAAAAAATATTGCTGTGTGCATTTCTTTTCAAAACATACAAACCTAGCTATTTATATAATGAGTGTGTATGTGTTTCGGCTTGGAAAGTATGTTTTATGTAGATATCCAAGTTTTCAAGTCCTACTGTCAATTTACTCCACTTTTATAATACAAGCATAATGCTAACCATTTCGTGTAATGATATTTGGAGGTTTGGGAGTCGAAATTCGTGTTCAAAAATAGATACTCATATTTAGAAAAAAATATAAGTATCCTGTTAGTTACTAGGTAATCAACTAGTTTAAAATAAAATACAGCTATTTAAAAGAATATAAATAGAGTCATCTATGTGTAAGTAACAGAAACAACTTTGTGATAATGTTCACAATAATAACGATAATTGAATAAAAGTGGTACTATCTGTCTGTTTGTAATATCTACGCGTTCTCTTTATGATCTGTACGCGGTGTAATGTGAATAATACTTTTGTACGTACATGCTAGCAAAGATTTTCGGAAGTCATAGTGAAAAGAACGCTAAATAAAAATGCCACGTTATTTTTCACATAGTTGATAACGTGTTATTAAAAAACGCTATAATATCTACAGTGATTGCTATTTCTAATGATGAACCGCTTTTATGTCATATTTTTATTTGATTTTTTTAACACTGAAAATTGTCATTGTATTTCTTCCTTTGAATAGAGGAAGCTTGTTGATATCATCTGGTCTCGAGAGATGCAATGGATTTTATCACCTATAGCTAATATAAAAAATATTATCAGCTATAACTCTAGTTACAACACAGCTATTTTATAATAAACTCCACATGACTGCGTTATCTATAATGCGTTTAATTTTTTTTATATAAACAACTCAATAATAAACACATGCTTCTCATTTAGAAAAAATGTATAATCAAATTTTACGTGAGTAGCGTTACTGAACACGTAGTTATTTTTAATTACGTGATATTATAAAAAAATGCAATCACTCGCTACATGCTATTTTACTTATTACCATCTCTAATAATATCTTCAAGTAGTGATATAGAATGTTTTGTATGACAATATTATACAATACCATTTGAATAAAAACGCGAACGTAATAGGAGTTAAATCGTTTAGAACGAGTGGTACTTAGGTGATGACAATTCGACAACTAGTACCTACTATAAGAAAGATAATAGTATGTATTTGAAATCTTTTATCCAGAGTCTTGCTATTTATTCTGAATGTTGAAAATAAAACATAAAAAAACAGGAAGGATGCCAAACGGTAATGATATGACATGAATACTTGAAGATGTGTATTTGAATTAGGCAGCTTTGTGATAAAATTAAACACCTTTATTTCAGCTGTGATGTATGATACTCAATAATTATTTACTCACTGAATTCTAATAAGATAATTGTTCGTAAGATTTCTATTTGTACCGAGGAAACAACTGCGGGGAAAGGGATGATGAAGATCGCGCGGAGGGAGAAATCTACTGTAGAATGCATTTACAAAATCTAACGGCGGTATACCCTACCTTTAAGTATTTTTTGGTTGAAATAACCTCTTTTCTCAGACACTCCAGGAGTCCAAGGATAACTATTTATCCGTTTGGGTAACAATTTATTTTGATTTTCTTTTATAACTAAAATAAATCCATCAATCATCAACCTCAACGCTTCTCTCGAGAGGATAGGACAGAAACCAGACTCCTTCATTCAGAGCAACTCTGCGTCAATTGCGTCACCTCTTTCCACGACATTCTCAGTGTTTCGATGCCGTTTTTATAGGAACAGTGCACTGTTAAAGAGGACTGAGAGTTTAAGTAGAAAATTGTAAATTATTTATGTAATTATCATATGCAGTATTATTAAAATCCGGAAAGTGTCCTATTTAGGCCATATTCTCAGGGGAGAAAAGTACAAGTTGCTCTAACTGATCATCAAGGACAAGATCTAGGGTTGAAGAGGTGTCGGAAAAAGGCGGATCTCCTGGCTCCATAATAAAGGTACATGATTAGACCGAAACACGGAATATCGAGGATCTATTTCAGACAGCCCAGAATAGGAACGTACCCTCGCAAATAATAGTCAACGTCAGAGAGATTCGACACGACACATAAAAAATAAAATAAATTATTTATAACGGATATAATATAAAATAGATTTAGATAAGTGCCCATTGCAATTGAATCCACAGAAATGTTAAACGTGGGTACTTTTATATTTTATCGTAAAAATCTGTTGGTTTTCTTATGATAAAAAAACGAGGATCTAATACAAATAATCGTGGCTAAGTAGGTAGGTACCTACACAGTATTGGAAGTTATATTACGTATTATTTATTGAATCGAATACAGAAATGAATTTTTATATGCAATAAAATGTACGAAATCCAATTACGGCTATATAAAGGAACCCTTTTTGAGTGTGTATACCGAATAAAAGAGGATTTTTATTGTGAAATATATTATTATGGTACTGCGTGCAATAATAATATATTATTGTGGGTCCTATACTAAAACTACGTAGTATAATAATAAGCTTTATATAGATAACTATAATTTCGGCGGTAGTTTTAAGTTATTTACAAGGTATTCTATCTCCTAGACACCAGCGCTTACCTACTACTGGTGGGTCTTAAAGGTAAAATTGGAGTGGTTGATCGAATTAAAACCTTGCACTGAGAAAAATACTAACGAAATTTGACAACGAATCATTGGTACGTAGGTACTATCAGATAAGGACCAGAGATAGTACAAACGATTCATTAGTATGAATCTATAATATTAACTTTTCGCAAACACATTGTTGGTAAATTTATATAGACTTTTATTTCATGTCGAAACATTTTCATCAAATTACACCAGAAACTCTGTTGTTAACCGGCTCTTGGAGACATATAACAATGATTTTGTCCACCTGGACATTTTCACAATGTCGCGGGGACATTTCGCAGGGGCCGTGGCGCAGACCATGAACGCGTGAATTTCGTTTAATTTTTGTTTGAACAGTTCCTTCATCTCTCTCTCTCTCTCTCTCTCTCTCTCTCTCTCTCTCTCTCTCTCTCTCTCTCTCTCTCTCTCTCTCTCTCTCTCTCTCTCTCTCTCTCTCTCTCTCTCTCTCTCTCTCTCTTGTTGTATTCCTGTAATTGGCCTTATATTTTTTTTTTTGTTATTATAATTTTTATTAAATATTATGTGCTGTTGTGTTAATAAAGAAAAAAATAAAATAAATAAAAATAAATAAATAAATTTACCAATGATTTGTTTGCGAAAAGTTAATATTATAGATTCGTACTAACGAATCGTTTGTACTCTCTCTGGTCCTAATCTGATAGTAGGTACGTACCAATGATTCGTTGTGAGTATTTTTCTCAGTGTATTTTAAAATTATTTATTTGTTCATATCAAACATAAAGTTACAGCTAATATTGCATAGTAAACAAAACAATAATTGAACAATATTCAAGCCAATTACAACTGAAGTTATTTCATATAATTTATTGGTTAATATAGCGACCAATATATAGCAATAATTAATGTTCAGGATAAAAGATAATTAGATTAATATATTTGTAAATTGATATATGTAGAATAATAGAAAAAGAGATGAGAAAAGCTATGAGATAAATTGGTTTGCAGGTGAGCAGTAACGCCCATTTCAACTGTTTTAAAGAAAGCTCTTTTTAAAAGTCCAAAATTCAATCCTTCATCATAAAATTCATCCAATATATTGTAAATTAATTTCTTCAAATAAGTGGAATTTACACGTCTTAATCGTCAAATTTATCATAAATCTCTTTCAAAATACTAAAAAAAGAAATAAAAGATGAAAAAAATAATGGGTACATTTTTCACAAATCGTATGTTTTATGTTTTTCTTTTTAATCGTTTTACTTATCGCTTTATAGTACGAAAACCCTTTGTGCGAACATACCTTGGAAAAACGTATTTTCTTGTAAGAAAACAAAATTTTATTTTATTTTATTATTTCTTCAAAGTAATAGTATCTACTAAAGTGTGATACCTACCACACGTCATTATTTATTCGATAGTAGGTAGGTACCTACTATACAAAAATACAAGGTTTAACTTTACGAAATTCTCGTATATAGTACTATCTCTGTAAACGAATCTTTCAGAGAGGGTAGTTCTTTAAAGTAAATAATATATAACATTTTGTATAATATATTATAAGGTAACAATATAATTTCTTTTGAGGATCGAGTGCCTAGGGGCACGTAGACTAAGCGACAATTCCGATAAAACGTAAGCGATTAAAATAACGTGTTATTGTTATTGTGTATTATATAATAATAATATGTTTTACGAAAGATAATAAAATATTTTGTGCTTACGTATAATACATTAGAAAAAAATGATATTACGTAGGTACTGCTACGTATGGGTCTATATTATATGAAAGTGGAACAGATGATTAAGGACAGAGAGATATTTTCTTTACGATAATTAAAAAATATGTATATGGATAATAATAGAGTTTTTTCATCCATAAGGTTACCGATGATCTGGATGATGAAAATCTTTCATAATGAAATGGAGAGAGCTTTAAAAGAAGGCTGAAGACGGACCTTTTTGCTGGTAGTTTCGGGTGATTGACGTGGTATACGGCGCCCTTGAGGTCATGCTATGAGTAAACGGCGCTTTACAAAATATATTATAATACATTGTTGCTGTTGTAATAGTGACAACAAAGTTTTGAATGAATTGATGTAGCTTATTTCTTCCCTATGCTTCTGGGAGAAGTGTTGAAGAGAGATTGAAATGGATTGGATAAAGAAGATAATATACATGGCAGAGAAAGAAACTGTCTGGAGATAATATATGACCAACTGAGGATCAATTGATAATCATATTGTGTACAGTTAGGATCTTAAGAGATTTAAAGAAAGGAAGTATTTTTTTAGACGTGGAGCACCCGGCATAGTATTGGTCTCTCACTCTTTTACGTAAGTCTTAGAGTGTCCTGTAAAAGGCAAATGTTCGAATAATTCGAATAGTTCGAATAATAAAAGTTCGTCGGTAGCCTGGAGGTAGAGTCTCGGCCTCTTGAACAAGGGGTCCCCGGTTCGATCCCAGGTGCCGGCAAACTCCCCTTTCACGACACAAGCTTTTAGCTTACTGTGGAAGGTGTATAAAGTTGTATTTGGGTTTATAACAAAACCCAGATATATCTTTAAAAAATAAAAAAATAAAGACATTTTACATCTCAAATGCAGCGATGAGGTTTGCCACCCATCCTGAATGCCTTTATTTTGTGTTGGCACAGAGAGGACTGCTAGCATGTTTGTTACATGCAGCTGGTCTACTGGCTACCCCATTTGTGGAATGTGCCGTGGTGGTGTAGTAGTAGTAAATAAATTTCAAGAATTTAAAATTATTAAAGAAAATAGGAAATTATAAAAGAAGAAGTTTATGAATGACACGAAAGTAATATATTATATTAATAATAATATAGTGGTTTCATAATATTAATGTTTCGTTTAATTCTGAATCAATTTTGCACTTACCATTTTATTGTTAATTTCGTGGAAATGAATTTCACACACTTTGTCTACGATGTCTTCGCTTTGAAATGTGACAAATCCAAATCCTGTAACAAAAAAAATAAAAATATATATTAGATACAAAAGTTTTCATAATATCAACTATTCATAATTATGGTCATAAATCGTAAAATAAAGAACTATTCGGATCATTGAACAGTGTTGGATTTTTGACCAATATTGTGAAATGGTTAAAATTATTTTTGCAACTCATTCCCACTTTTTGACATGTTCTGGATGTAATAGGAAATAAGCGTCAATTTTTTTTGTTATTCCTTTAAAATCAATATAATATGCTCGATTGCTTTCGTCATACTAGTCTGACATTATCAAGAGAACTGAGTAAAAATTATGAGTTGAATACTGAGTAGAAAGACGGGTGTTTGAAAAAAATTACAACTTAAATTCAGTGACGAGGTTTGCCATCAATAAGAGGAGGTAAGTTGGCAGGTTTATTACATGCAGCTGGTCTGATGGCTACCCCACTTGAGGGATATTTCGTGATGGTATAGTAACAGTAGTAATTGTGAATTTCAGCGATATTATACATTAAAAATATCTAAGTATCAACTACTCCATATTAAATTATTCCAGCCACTTCAATCTCATATAAACAATTTTATTCGCAGATATTTCAGAATATAATAGTTTCATTGTTGAACTCATATTAATATATTATGAAAAATTCTTCAGTAATAAGACGTAGGTACATACATACAAACATTCAAAATGTCCAGTGGCTTACGAGGGAGGGTAGTAAAATAAAACAAGTTTGTTGTGCAATAACGATATAATGTTTAGTATTATTAATATTACTATAGCAGCAGGCGCTTTTGAATGCGTCGTAAAGTAAAAGATTTTATTAAGTATTATATTTTAGACCAGAAGAACATTATAATTGTGATCATCTTTGTCCGTAGTGTAAAAGATGAATTGAAATTTAATTATTTACGAACTTGTTGCGAAATGCAATATTGCACGTACATTCAAATAATAAAAGTCTTAAGAATTAATACAGATGGAAATGGAAAATATCTAAATAATTTTATTCATTCCATCAGTTAATTTGATACATAGATTTTTGGCTGACTGGTGGTTCTTTTATTTCTTTTTCTTCAAGTGCCCTGTCGGGTCCCCCCAACGTTGACGATCACCTCGGCAATTCTAGCCCTGCCCTGTGCCGCCCGGAACAGCTCCTTCACACTTCGGATGCCTGTCCACTCCCTTATGTTTCGCAGCCAGGACATCTGTCTCTTACCGATTCCTCGGCGTCCCTCAATTTTCCCCTTCAATATCAGTTGGAGAAGGTGGTATTTTTCCCCACGCAGTACATCATCCAGATGTGAAAACTTCCGAACCTTGATAGTTGACAACAGCTCCCTGTCAATTCTAGCTCGCCTCAGGACTTCGTTATTGGTAACCATGTCTGTCCAGAGAATTCTTAGCATTCGGCGATGGAACCACATTTCAAATGCTTCCAGTCTGTCTTATATTTGATCCATGATAATTTATATGAGTTTGAAGTTTTCCCATATAGATATTAATGAATTACCTAGATGCATTTTTTTCTTAATTCTGAAAAGTGTGATGTTTAAAGTATGTCTTAAATCAAGAAATTAAAATAAAACAAGTTTTAACGATCATGAGTGATGATCCAGAAATCATTAGAAAATGATGAAAATACATTTCTCCGATTGATTGAAGATTGAAGAAATAATAAATAAATATTCCTTCTACTATATTGTTACAATAAAAAACCATATGGCAGTTTTTTTTGTAAATATTAAAATTATTTAAAATGTAGTTTCAAAATGTTCACACTGAATTATTAAATTTGATAACAGTTTGTACATATTTCTGAAAGTTTTTTTGCTTATCCAGCATTTTTAGCAGTTATAACATAACTCTAAACTATAAAAATAATATAGAAACAATAAGCAAAGAAAATTATTGCATTTTATATTGATATAAGTGAAATATTATATAATATCATATTATTATACGGTCATCGCAATCATATGATTATGTCACAACATAAAAATGTATCATATAAAAACAATCTGTTTTAATAACACACATTTTTATAACTTATGTGTCTGTGTACATACAAGTATAATAAATAAATAAATAAATATCTTTTTATTATTAGTATAGCTATTATTTATATAATTCAACGTTTCAAAATAAATAAAATTGTATCCGACAATCAAATTCAGCATATGGTTTTGATTGAAATTTTATTATCATATCGAGATGTTCCAATTGAAAGATTATTAAACGAAATCTTATTTTGAGGACAGTTAAGCTTTTAGGATGTATTTAATAAACATTTATTTTTTCTTTGAATTTGGGGGATGTAATTCAGTATTTTAATGCGCTTTTATAAATTATTGAATATTATATACAAGGCACCAATGAAAGCAATAGTGACTTTATTTTTAAAATAATTGAATGCGATATAATTGGGTTGATGAAAATGTCGTAAAAGCTCACTTTATAAGTTTATATGATCACATTGTTGAGATTAATATATTGTATTGAGCATATGCAAGTTGAAAAAGACTAATTATTACCATTAATATACACATAAAAGCGTGTACCTAGAAAAGGGATGAATTTAAAGCTTAATAAGAAACCTATTTTCAACAATGAGCCCGAATTAAAAATAATTATAAACGTAGCGCTAACACGCCAATTTGTCGTTGATAAGTGATATAGATTTGAGAAATATGCAAAGATAGTATATGCGAGACTACTCAGTAAGAATTCACCTAACTAAATAATTAAGAGTCCTTTGAAGAACATAAAAAAAGATACGAGTCTATTTAATTAACTTCCCATAACAGGATCCGTACATAATTCTATTTAATCTGTGTCCTTATTTATGATTATTGTAATCAATAGTAAAAACAATCTAGGTATGAGTAAAAGTGTTACTTTGAAGAAATTCATTATTTAAGATTATTTAGATAAAATAACTCTGTTTTAAATCCACTTCTTATTTGTTTATAATTCAAAAAAATTTGAACACAATCTAGTCTTTTTCAGTCACGAGTAACAATACTTTGATACGGAGGAATTTGTTTGTTACTGAAGATGACTAAATTGTAGTTAAAAACGTTTTAACAATAAACAGATTTATCGTGGATTTCAAAATTGTAAAACTTATATTTTACTAAAAAGAATCACATTCGTTTTTTCAATAAAATGACAGTCAGCATTATTTACAGCTTCAGTCATACCTTTCAGCTTTATCCTCATGAAATTTCAGACACTCAGTCGATTTTGGATGATGGCAGTAAGTTAAATTGAAAATTTTACGACATATAATATTTTTATTTACAATATCTAATAAATAGTATTATACTACCGTGATACGAAATAAATTTTATTACATTGATGAAATATCAATGATGTCGTTATTATGAATCGTTTATTATTTATGTACTTACTTGTGATTGAAAAACTTTGAATAAGTCAATAGACGATTTGATCAATTTTATTTGTCAACACATAAATGAAGCTCAGTTGAATTGCAAGATTTATCTAAATATGTGCTGGTTACTTGAACTAAGATATTATTAAATTTGGGAATACATTCTTACATATAATTCAATGATTAGAAAGATAATATGGACATGGAACAAGTCATGTCATTCTTTGTTTTTAGAAAGCAAAATACAACGATATAAAACATTATCTTAAACAGTTTTGATTTGGAATTTGATGTGAAACCAAGGGTTTCCTTACTGTGACGCACTCGGAGAAGGTGAGGCTTCTCACACCAAGACAAATCGTGAGCTACATGAGGCATGTAGGTCTTGAGAGTGAGATATGACACAGAAGGATGTCATAATAGATCTACTATGGTCGCAGTGACATAGGGGATGCAAGGTTCCTTGACCTTAATTGAAAAAAAGGGTTTCCCATAAGCTTGGAGTTCTAGGAATTAAAAACTATAAAGAAAGAGAAAAAAACAATGAAATGGCTAAAGGAGTTATTGAAAATTGTGGAGATCCTTTTAATTATTACAGTAAACAATACAAATCAAGCCTTTTATGATAAAAAGGCTTGATTTCTATGATGTACTGTTTAATCATGTATAAAAATGTACAGAAAAAATTGGGATTCATTAACTAATCTCCTAAAAGTAGAAAACGTGAATAAATCACATTGGTTTCTAGGTATTTATTTAGTAATCCCTATTTTGCACGACGGGCATCATTTATCAGCAAAATTGTAGATGTATTTGGAAAATGTCATGATAGAATAGCTAAAAACAGATTTGCCTCTATAGAATATATTATTATGGAGAGGACGGCTTGCATGTTTTATATGCGGCTGGTCTGCTGGCTACCCCACTTGTGGGATATGCCGTGATGGTACAGTAGTAGTATATATATATTATTATATAAATACGTACGGAAGATTGTGCTTGCCATTTTAATCCTGCAAGACTCTAACAAGAACCGTTTATGTCTCTTTAAATATTCGTAAAATACCTTCATATAATCCAAGAAAGCTGATGGTTTGCTTTGCAACTAACAACTGTTATTACCGTTGGATAATATTCTATATTGTCAATATGCATATTTTGAAAATGGATGATGCGTGCCTTTTCTGACCAATGCAGACTTCATCAAGATCAAATATTGCGGTGAGAATGCTTTCATCAACATAAAATGGATACTGTGAGAAGGAATTAAGACTACCATTGATAACATGCAGTGCATTTAAGTTTAACGAGTGTGTGATCTAACGAACCTCATCTTCGATGGATATTATGTATATATATTATGGATATTATACATATTATATAAAATCTGCAAGCACATCTTATATGGACACAAGGAGTGGCTACTCTGATTTAACACTAATTTTGAAATTATTGCATTAAGTAATTAGTTGGTAAAACTTTAGGATATTTGTATTTTGGAATCAATTAAAATAATAAATATTGTATTCTATAACATTTTCGAAATGTGAAAATCATTGATAAAAATATTGACAGAGGTAGAAAAAAAGTTTTGGAAAATTTCTTATCCAGTGAAGATGTAGCATGTAAATCATCGATGGCGTAAGTATGGCATACATATTTTTTTTTAGAATAAAGCACTAATAACTGACATTCAATATTTGCATTATTGTTTGCAAATTATCGCATAACGTCTAAGATTTCTAAATTTTTAAACTTGACATGATTAGACGAGGACGTACTTAAAATAATATTAACCAGTTATTTTTTTAGTAGCATTTGTTACATAATATAACGAAAATAATAATTCTAATATCAGTGATATTAAAAATAATAATAACCTCAATACGAATAAAGCACTTTGAAGTGTAGTTATAACAAAGAAGAATATTAATAGTTCATAATATGTTGAAGTAGAAGCCTTGCTGTTCTTCATTTTATTGAAATATAAAAATTGTATCCAGAATTGCAATATTGTTTGCTACTATTGCTTTACTATGTACAATGTACATAGCTGTGCTTGATATAAGTTTAATAAAACGTTATTTATAAAATTATAAAATGTTCTCTTCTGATAGATACTGTTATTTAAAACAAATAAAATAACTCTGCTATTATTTATTTAGTATCCGAATGATATTGATAGAGGTGACATGTTATTATATTTAACGAAACACAAATGGTTTGAGTTTCCTCTTCTTCTTCAGTTAGGACTGTGTCCTGTGGATCTCGGAGCCTGCTCCTGGAAGGTGGATGCCCAGCTATCCCTCCATCGTTTGGTGACATAGTTGATGAGAAAAGATTGAGAGTTATGTACTTGGTAAGTCGAAATCCGATAGACAATTTGACCGATAAAAATACAATTAGGGAAATTTAAAGTTTTCCTTTTAAATTAAAACTACTTATTTCCTGATTTATTTAAAATATTTTATACAGATAAATCATGGTTCAAGCCCCTTCATAAAATTAATTAATTGTAGGCAAAAAATAGTCTGGAAATGAATTTTCATGTCAGAGACAATTTTTTTCTAAAAATAAGCCATTCATAAACGTCTTTAACGTTGCTGCTTAAATCCAAGAAGAAAAAGGAAGTTTAATTTAGATTTTGAGAATTTATCTTTTATTACTTCATAGTCAAAATATAATTATACTGCTACAGATGAAGAACTTTTGCATTCAAGTAAAGTATGCTAATAGGAATAATATTAAATTTAAACCTGGGGCCTCAAAATGTGCAGATGCAATAAAGCTTTGACATAAGGGAATTCATGACAATATTTTTATTATTATGTAATGAAAGAATGCAGAATTTTAAAATTCAGTAATAATAAAAATATACAATTGTATTAGGAGAACAGCAAAGTGAAACGGTATTAGAGAAGCGGATGGAGAAGGTTCGAGATGACTGGAGACGGTTGGGGACGATTCAGAACGTTCGGGCCACAGGAAGCAATGAGAGGAATGAAATGTCTGCTACGGAAATCAGAAATGAAATTGAAATGAAAATAATAATATGTTATATTACGGGTAGCAGAATATGAAGTAGAACAAGGTGTAGAGATCCTCAGAACAAACGTACCGTCTGCCAATGAACTTTGTGAGGAAATTCCAATTTAAATATATGAATTTAGAAGGTGCATGTTTGCTGGAATATGCTCGGTTATTTTTTAGAGCACATTGTAATGTATCCTTTATGATTTTGAAAGAGATTAAGAATTATATTTTTAGATATTTTTTATAAGAAAAGTAATATCTTTTTTATTTATAAAATCAACAAAAATATGATAAACTTATAAATGAACATTTGAGTACATTACTTTTTATAATGATGTACTTTTTATTAAATAAGGTGTTTATTATACGTCGAATTTTTTCACACTTTATTTAGACACTTTAAAGTTAAATTTTTCAAAATACAAAATATAATCTTTCTTGTAAATTATAAATTTAGTAATTGGAAAAAAAAAATCATACATACATACCATCACGCCGCTTCCCTCGCGGGGTAGGCAGAAAGGATCGAGCGCCACTTCCTTCTATCCTTGCATACATCTTTCGTTTCCGTCACTGTCATACAATTCCTCATGCATGCTCTCCTGTTCAATGTGCTCAACACGTGACCGTCCTGTAGGATTTGATTTAAATGATCTTGCCATTTAATCCTCGGACCTCCACGTCTCCGAGCATCATTCTTCACAGCCAAATATAATTTCCTAGTCATTCTGTCCTCATTCATTCTTTCCACGTGCCCAAACCATCTTAACTTATTTACATTCATCCTTGTTGTTACACCAACTTTCATTCCACATTCCTTTCGTACATATATCACTGTTACGCACACGATCTCTCAGACTTTTACCACACATCCTTCTCAACGATCTCATTTCCACTGCATTTATGCCACTTTCATCCATCCATCCACAAAAAAAAATCACCCATGTTCAATTCCTCAAATATAATATTCGAAATGTTTTACTATTGATAGGAACAATGACAACCTATGTATTTAATAGTACCTACGATTATCATAAATACTATGAGACATTTCTACTTATTGGGTAATGGATATTCACAGTCGAAATAATTTTCTACTTGGCCACGCTAAAAAGGTTTAAAGTTTTGCTACAAATACAAGAATTCTTGATGAAAATAAGAATAAACTTTTTTGCAAGCATAACACAAAAAAATATGAAAAATAACACATTTACCAAACGCGCTTAAATTTTGTTAAGAAATAGCTCTGTTAATTATAACTACACACTAATAAAGCAGTGATTGCTCTAACAACGTTATAATAATATAATGTAACATATATTATAGCAGAATAACAGTGATATAGAAATAACATGCTGGTTGAGAATTATCCCATATTATTATTATCATGTTATATTCTACCTACCACTGTTACATACTGCTACTTTGTAAGTAATTAAACGTGCTATTTTATCACAGCAAAAGCGTTAAGCTCTTTAATGTTATTGTTATAACAAATTGCTATTAAACAGCTACATTAAATATATGTTGTTGTTGTTATTATATAATTATTTTTAACGTGTTATTATTATCGTTATAATTTTTATAAGCTTAACCGACATTGATGCGATTTTTATGTGTTTGAAAAGAAGTATGAAGTAAAGATTTAATTAATTAAACCATCCTATTCTATTGCTAAGCATAATATTTTTTATCTTTTTATTTTAAATAATTAGGAAATCATCAGATTATTTATTTGATAGAAATAAATAAAAAGCTTTCATCAACAAAATATATGTAGTAAAATACGCCAAATCCATATAAGATTATATTACGACATTATGCGTTTATAATAATGATAAATTAATATAAAAATCTTCTGATTGTTCTAAGCCAGAGAAGAGATTTATTGTTTTACTCATCTATTAGAATAATTTCTATCAAAAATAAAACAATGTGCTTTAGCAAACTCATATGAGACAAATGTATGAGAGAATAATTTGACGTGGATAAGCTTAATTAATGTGGCTACACACGTTAATACATGCTTGACAAGCCTGTGACTTGATGATTAATACTCTTAAGTAGCATTCACATTACTTCACTTTGGATGATCATCCAGAGTGTCAGGGTCAAACCTGTTCATCGAAAGTGAACACGTCTGTTCACATTTGTTCATCCTATGCTTTCACTGCCATGTCTACACTCTCACTCATGTTGTATGTAGTTTGACGTATTTTCGTATAAAAATAATTAAACAAATTCAAAAATGAAAAATAACACTTAAAATAAATTAATATAGCTCTCGACTGCATAATAATTTTGTACATGATTCTGGCATTCAATACAAATTCATAGAGAATTAAACAAATAATAAAATGAAATTTGTTTATGGTCGTTTCAGTGAAAGGTCCTTTCATCGAAATTATGACGAGTGGTAATCTCTTTCCTCCGTCGTCGCTAGTGATCACTATTGATGAAACGCCTGTTCACACTTGTTCATCTTGGAGGATCATCCGGAGTGATCACTGAAAGTGAACGTATGTGAACGACCCTTTAGGCAGCTGAAATATCAAACTAATCTATAGATCATGCTGCAGAACTATTCGATTGTTTTGAGTGTGATTTTGTGTTATGATGTGGTTAGTTTTGGTGGTGCTTGTGCCTGATGTGTCTATCTCTTGTCGCTTTATCTTTCCGATTTTGCTTTAACTAATGAAATTTACTTCTTTTTTGATGTCATATGTGTCATGAAGTACTTTGTGATGTGAAGAATATTATCAGGTTTCTGATCAGTTTGAATGAATTAATAAATAAATACCGGTAAAAATGATGGAAATACCTAAAAAAGTTTCAAAATATACATACCTACAAGTGAAGCTTCTTTGAAAATACGTAGGTATAAAAATATTATGACAAGGGTATCGGAGTGTTAGCAATTGGAAAAAATAGTTCGAATTATGTTTAAAAATTGGAAAACCTTGTTTATTATGTTTTCTCTTGAGAACGCCAAAATTCACCCAAATTGTTAAAATGCATATTTTCTCATCAAGACAAAATCGGTATCAAAACCAAAAAAGATCAAACCCGTTGAAATTATATTTTGATGGAGATTTTCCTCCAATCAATTCAGTAATTGTGTAATTGAGAAATAATAATATAAATTTGAACAAAACGAAAGTCTTCATGCATGCTTGATAAGCTTTATAGGTAACATTAACGTGTGAAGCTACATTAATTAACATTTGGAGCGTATCAAAAATACTTATTACTACAATACGATAATATAATATCTGGTAGAAAAATAATTTTTCTTTGGAACTAAGAAGTACCTATCTACGTTGAAAGAAAAATGATAATAAATTATTATAACGTAGATTATACATTATGAGCTTAGGTACTCATAGCATCACTTAATTACATTGTGGAACCCGCAAGATGACAGAAGTCTCCGGTGATTTTTCTTCTTCAAGATAACTTAGAGGCAGGCACATGAACTTAATTCACATCTTCAGACAAGGCATGGAATGTTCATTTCCTCCTTTTTAATTAAAAAAAGCTTCGCGAGGAAAAAATTACAACAAAATTTATTTTTTAGAAATTATCTACTTCTACTACTTAACCATCAACACATAATATCTCACAAGAGGGGAAGCCAGCAGACATTTACGATAAACATGCAAACAGTCGTCTCCATGTCAACAAAAATTCAAGAGATTAGGATGAGTGCAAACTTCATCGTTGAATATCATCATTTTTGAAGGATTAATTAACTAAATAACAAATTCGAGACGTTTTGAATGTTTTTAAAGGAGTATTCTACAATGCAGTAAAAAACTTACAGTAACAAAAGTACATTGTAGAATATTCGTTTGAAAAAATATAAAAAAAACTCGTTTTGAAGTTAAAATGTAAAATGTCTTTATATTTTCGAACATATGCCTTTTACATGACACTCGAAAACTTATGGAAGAAAGAGTGGGAGACCAAATTTTTGCTGGGTGCTCCATCAAACATATTCTTGTTTTATTCTACTCTATTTTCAGTTTATTCTATTAATTTGTATTTCTTCACTCGTTATCTAAATATGTATGACCGATTGTACCTACATTTATTTGTTAAGAATAAATAAATAAAAATGTAATGAATTTTTATAGGTTAGTGAATTGAGTTGCCTTAAGATTGTAGGTTATCAGATACTATGTAGTAAAAAAAACAAAACTTTTAGGAAGGGTGGCAAACATTACCGTTATTGTAGATGAAAATTTGCTCATTTTTTTATACAACATTACGGAGAAATTCCTTCACAATCTACCGTAAACCTTAGGGAAAAACAAATTTAATTAACTGTCAATATTTTTTGTACGCGTAACGAAGTATTTTTCACTTAAATATTCAAATGGAAAAAATAAAATATTTGAAAAACATAATACAAGTAAATTTATTACATTTTTCTTTTGTTATTTTGCGTACAAAATTAAAAGGGGAAAAAATATGACTTTAATTTGTTTTATTATTTTAATATAAAATGATATATAATTTATTCCGCCCTAGTTTTTACAAGTCGTACAAAAACATTGCAGTTAAAGAGTAAAAGTGGCACCTACCCCCTCTTTGCCCGGGACTTTTGTTCATAGAATAGCCCAATAAAACGAGAAAAGGAAATTCCTTAAGTTTGTAGGAAGAACATAAATACCTTGTGATGCATAATGTGAAATAATAATCATAAAGTGAGAATGTCTTGAGGAGAAGAATAAGGGTAGAATGATACAGAAGGAAGAAGAATATTCCCTTAAATTTTCATCTTTTATAAATTGCTCATGCTCGATTGTAATATTTCTCGAAATGTCGAGATATAACTCGAGAAATTCGTTAGTTGGAAGTGGTAAGATGGAAGGATTCACTTGATAGTGATAATCTCGCCACTGCATATTGGTTTTGTATTTTAAATGTTGTATTGCTTTTTAAGTATTTTAAATTTTAAATTTTGTGTTCTTTTTTTTTGTATTTTAAATTTTGTATTGTTTTGTTAACACTGTCATACAATGATGATGTGCAAGAAGTATAAATAAGCTACTCGCGATGAGAACCAAATGCATGGAAATTTGTATGAAAAAAGATTAATATTAAAGTGGATTATCATCAAATTTAATTTGATTAAGAGTCTTTCTTTCTGTTTATTTATTAAAACTATAATACCATATATCACAAGCGGGGTAGCCAGCTCACCATAATGTCATAACTGTTTGAGTTCTGTGAAATTCGTAAAATATGTGAAATAAAAAAAAAATATTTTCTAAAACAGTGTTCGAAAAAATGAGAAATGCTCTAGTATTGTACACCGTGTTATCATAAGCTTACCCTTTTTATTTATCGAGATTGAGGAAAGGATTTGAAGACGTCATAATCTCGTAACAATAAAACTTAAAACTTTCACTTTATTATTAATATATAACAATAATATAAAATTTCTTATTACACCAAGTAGTAGTATTAGGAGGTTTGTTAAAACGCTATCGACTTAAGTGTCACTTAGCTGCGGGGTAGTTTAACTTTAAATTACAACAGTACAGCAATTAAAGTAATAATAATAATAATATTTAAAGGCAATATTTAAGGTAGTAACAAGACACTTTACATTTATTGCCGACTAAACTGAACAAGACGACCGTAAGATAGAGTAAATGTAAAATTCCTTTTAATGAAAGTGCTTCATTCTCGAGGAACACTGACGTTTTTAATGTAACGTGAAATTTAATTTCAGCTACTACTTATTTTATTTAAGACTAGTATTTTTTTGTGTCTTGATTGGAGAATTTCTTAACCTTAAACGCCTCTTCACGAAATATAAGATCCGTCCCAATAATGGCTTTATGAAAAAAACCTACATCAATTTTGTCAAAAATATTATACATAATTATTTCATGAAAAATTCAATAACCTGGATATTATACACTTAGTCCTGAATGGTGATAGCATTGAAGAAGTGAATTACTGAAAAGTGATACTTTAAAACACAGAAGTTTTGAGATTAAAAAATAATATTGTCGTTAAAATTGATATTTTTAAAATCATTCGATAGAAGGTAAAAGAAAATGCAGGAGTTATTGTAAGATAAAGATTTGTATATTTGGAACCAATCAGAGATCTTGAGTGGAGATCCATGTTTACACAATGAAGCATTGTACAAAGTCTAATCTGAAGAAGTGAAATAAATTATCAACAATTTGCGAGCTTTTTGCCTGAAAGCCATAACTTTATGGATCGTGATTGATGAACTGAAAAAGATTGTGGTATGAGCTGGGCAGATGAGAAACTATTTATTCTAAGATCTTGCATTAGAAAAGAGGAAATGCATGTGAAGAAGACAAGTTTAACAATAAAATGTTTAAAAGTCTACTGAGGGGAATTGTGCTTTACAATATTTTACAAAAAATATTATCGATAGATTAATATAACGTTGAAGATTTTTTTTTCACTTCCTATATAGCTATATTTCAATACAAAAACACAATATTATTCGAAAATTACATATTTTCTTACAACCATAGAAAGATTAGTCAGACACTATGGTCAGACGACATTAGAAGAATCACTGGTGACTGGTTGCAGAAAGCTAAGGACAGAGATGCCTGGAAACATAAGAGGGAGGATTATGTTCAGCAGTGGACAGGAATAGCTGCATAAGTAAGTACAGAAACATTATTTCCATAATTGCTTAGTACAAAAAATATATTTTTTCCTTAAGTCATTCTATTGCAATTTACTATTATTATTATTAATAGCAGTGCCAATACACATTATGAAATAATACACTAAATGCTGTATTACACTGAATGCAGCGTTCAATGAGAAGTATTACCGAGTAGTTAGGTGATTGTACACAATATAACAAGTATATAAATTATAGTCCTAGAAAGCGTTAAGTCCACACACGTGTCCAAACGTGTTCAAACGACTCAATATATTACAAGTGGATACCAATTACAAATAAATTCTTCGCGATACCACCGTGTGTAGCACCGACGCTTTTGAAACTTTTCATTTATGTCTTTCAGCTTTTCAAAAGCTCATTTTTTTATTTTGTTATTTTAGATCGTTCAAAAGCAGAAGATAAATGGAAAAATATCACATTTTTAATATAAATTAATTAATTTATTACTTTTATTCTTTACTGTTAATTTTTCACAACAATCATTAATGTAGATCGAGAAATTCCGGGAAACAAACCCTAATTGTCTTGTTGAATGTATTTATCAACGTTATGTCAATTTTAACATACTGTACATTATCTTTCTTTAACATACAAACATATGTTTTTTTTATACTGTATTATTATATAGGCACTGTAATAGACTAATACATGTAAAAGGTTTACGCCGTAAATGTTAAATGAATTTATTAAAAATTACCATAAATTTATCAGTTATACAATCCCACGCACAATGTACGAGTTTATTGCTGGTTTGCGATATCTTCGATGTATTAAAAAAACAATTACTGTATGCTACCCATCCTAAATGTCCTATTACTATGTAATTTGTTCTGAATATATAAGGATGTCAATTAAACGCACTTATTCACTGATTACTCTTTAGCAGGGGATGCTAGATGGTATTTACAAATGATTCAGAAAGTTTTGACATTCGTTTTGTTATTAATTAAAAATCTATCCTTTTAATCATAAAATTTAAAAGCATATGTAATTCATAACAATATATTTATTAATTATTTTTTACTCTCTATTGCCTCTCGCCCAAGAACACTGAGTAGAAACCAATTCTTTTCAGATAGATTGTGGGTAAATCAAATGAGCTCATTCCACGTCTTCCTGACGCTCTAAAATCATTGTCGTCGGAATAGTAAATTGTCAATAAAAATCGCAAATGTCGTCAAAAATGTTATGGGTGAATGAATAGAAAAAAATGATAAAATGTTCATTCACCCATAACATTTTTGACGACCTTTACGATTTTTATTGACAATACACCATTCCGATGATAACGGTTTTAGAGCGATATAAGATCATAATATGTTGTGGATGAAGGAACAGGAAAAAATGATAGAACAATGATTTAAAGATCATACTATTTCCTCTATGCATAAAAGTGAAGATATTGTACTGCCTCCCCAAGAGAACTTGCCAATATAAACGTGGCATAAAGCAGAACAATATTGGAGAATAACTGCATCAGTATCTATTGGAATTGCAATGAGAGAGTGGATACCAATAGTACTACGTAATATAAAGAGAAGTATCTACTAGTTGCAGCAATACATACACTACTACTTATCGAGCATTTTCATTCGACAAGAGTGGGAATACTGTAGTCACTACGCTACTACGAGTTGAGTTTACGTTTATACATACATGTCATACATACCTACACCTACAACCACTCAGTCCTATCGCTGGGTACATTACGTAGCTGCCTGATGCTGGCGTAGCATGGCCATACTTCTGACTCACCTATGAGTAGTTACATACAATATTACAGGGATGAAAATAGTTTTTTTTTTTAATATACAGACGCACTTTAAAGCTTTTATGTAATATACGTGTTTGATTTTACATTGTGGCGTCTGAGACCAAGATTTTTTTTTTATAAAAATAAACGCTATTTTAGTTTTGCTATTTTTAATAATGGGTTTACAGTAAAACTCAAATAGTTTGTGTATATTTCCATAAATTAATATAAATTTTTATCAGATAAACGTAAACTAATTCAATAAGTTGGTTTTCTTGTATATCAGTTCTCAATTTCTCTCACAGAGTGGCAGAGACATTTTGAACTAAAATTAATGTGTCATGTCATTTAGTGTCATGGGACCCACTATAAACAGGTTTTGAATTTATTATTTTATTTTTGGTATAAATAAACGATAATTATTATTGGATTTTAAAAAAAACTCTTGTGTCCAAAATATTCTAAGGTTCTAGCTGGGCTACACTTCTAAAAGATCGAATTATAACTGGTTAATTTATAAAATTTATCTTGAAAAATTTAACATGCCAGTCATAGAGCTAACAGTTAAATTTCGGCGATACTTTAACTCAGAGCTAAGAAATATTTTAGAAAGTAAAAATTAAATATTAACACTTCAAAAAATATTGTTTCACCTTAAATTTCGTTTCTTAAAGAAATGTTGATTACAACAATATCATTCGTAATTTCTATACCAAGTTTCCTGAGAAAATCCAAGCTTTTGAATCATATTTCCAAACCCCTAGACTAGTCGTGCCCCATACAATGTTGAGAGTGTTCACATACTATATAGAAGCACTAGATATACATTAAATGGAGTGGTCTGGCTGCAATAAGTTACCTACATACATATGTACAACTTACTGTACGTATGTCTATGGCACCTCTGAGTAATGAATGTGTGTTCGAATTACTATAGCACCTGCAGTATACGTTCTCCCTTACTATGGGCACTAGGAAATACCTATCACTCACACGTACAAAAGGTATAAAAATTTTTGTATTTTTATAAAATTAAGGTTCTTTTTACTACTTTGCATCATCTGGTTAGTGTATTTTGTGCAAAGAATATGTATTTTTACGTTTAAAACCTGTTTCCTTTATATTTCCTCTCGAGAATATAGGAGAAATAAAAATTCTTAGACTTAGGATGACTGTGTTAGCAATCAATAGATCTTCATAAAATATGAGTCAGTTGGGATTATTGTCCTTTTCGTATCATAGGAACTACAAGTCTTTTTAGAATGCGTCGGGACTCCATCTGTCATGCAATGTCCTCCTAAAATATTTAAGATTCAAGCTTCTATAAAGCTTTTAAACTTAAATATTAAGAAATTAAATGGTCTCCCATTTTTTCCGAAAGCTCTCGAGAAGGTGTCCTGTAAAAACAGGTGTTCATTTTGTATATCATTTTAAATTCAACGATGAGGCTTGCTACCCATTATGAATGTCTACATTTTTTGTTGAATATCAGATGCAGTAGATCTACTGGCTACCTCATTTAAGGTATATGCCATGGTGGTATAAATAAGTTAAGAGCACATTGAACAGGAGAGCATGCATGAGGAATTGTATGACAGTGATGGAAGCGAAAGATGTATGCAAGAATAGAAAGAAGTGGCGTTCGATCCTTTCTGCCTAACCTGCGAGGGAAGCAGCGTGATGGAATGTATGTATGTATGTACAAATAATAAGTCTAATTTTAGTGTTATGAAGACTTTTTGAAGTTGTGTAACGTTGACCAACTAAAAATTGTAGGCAGGGTTTCGAGATGTTTTAAACATCCAGTCAGTATTCCATGAAAAAATAAATAGTATACCAAGTGATTTAGCTGTAGTATTACTTGATTTTGTGAAATAAGCGTATAAATTGTGACGAACTATGCAGTTTTCATTGAAATCTGATTTCGAGTATTTCGGCGCATTTTTTTGAAACGCAAATACAGAATAAAAAAGAACGAATTGTACATTACAGTAGCAGTAGGTATTTTACAGTTGGTTTAGTTGCATTCTTTTTTCAATGCACCATTTTTTTCGTAAATGTCAGTGATTTAATGATTGCAATTGCCAAATTGAAGAGCATTTTCAAACAGTTAGCGAAAAAACATTTTAAGGCCTTTTTTCACAATAATTTCCGATACACCGTGAAATAAGTCGACAAGCCTGAATAACACTGTTTTTATATCAATATATTTTTTTTATTTTCAAATGTCTAGTGATTCGAATGTTCTATTTAAAATGGGAAACCACCGCAAGGTCCTATTCAAGAATCATAACATCTCCTGAACCATTGAGTCTTAGACTCAGCCTTGAACACCTACGCACTCTCCAGGGTTCACAAATCATAGGTAATTTTGTTCCATAGTAACGGACCAACAACATAGAAGACACGGTGGTCAACATAGCCAGAGCTCCTCTACGCGGCAGCACAAGTCTATTGACAGAGTCTGTGTTAGCAGACCTTAGTGATTTTAGCCTTTCCGTTGCTACCTGAGCCCGTAGACAATTTGTACTTGGCGATCGCCTACAAACGAATTTTCGTCAATAACTGCAACAATAACGCATAATTATACGGTACGTGTAGGTAGATTGTCGAAAAGTTCGCCAGTAGACGATCGCTAAGTACAAATTGTCTACGGGCTCTGGTCATTTTTCTTAGATAATTATTTCTAATGATTCCAATAGAAATATTTAAGGTTAAATATGAGTGGTTTCTATTAAAAAAAACACCGATTGGTTAGATTAATTCTGGTAGGTTTCATAATAGTATAAAAATATAGACATTTAAGACGAAAATAGCTAATTATTTTCATTAAACTTTAATAAGACAAAAAGAGGAGCTTTGTACAGGTATAATATTAGGTATTATTTCAATAAGCTACAATATAGTTATAGATAGGTATATAAGAAAGCTTTCGTGTGCCATTAACAAGCAGACTAAGGTAACTTGCCGGACAATTGATTTTAAGTACGGCCATTCATGAAACATTGGGGAATGTCGTGAGGAAAATGTACTGAAACAGGATGAAAGTCTGGATACTGGCATTTGTTGCCTCTTTTCCTTTCAGACAGAATGAATCCAACGATGTACTTTTTCAAACGGGAAACTTTATACATTTAGATACTGAAGTGCACTTTGTGCAATAATAAGATGTTATTGATCTGAACATTTCAATACGAAAAATGTTTAAAAACTTCTGTCGGAATACAGACGAGAACCTAAGATATTGGGAAAAATAATCTTAGCATGAATTATGACTGTTCATACTAAAATGATCTCCACATGTTTAGCTGTATTGTGATATAACTACCACAGTACCTACGCACAGTGATTGCATTGCTCAGTGTGGTTCTATTACATATAATCCTTTTCCAAATATGTTGATGGGAATTTGTTAAGTGTACTATTTAGAATGTACCAAACTGATTCAAATGATAAAAAAATGGGACGTCTACATATGACAAGAATGGGGCGATTATATATATGAGAAGTCTAAACTATTCTTGATGATCTACATAATTGTTACACAATCTTCTGATTAATAAGCAAAATTTTAGAGTAGGTACCTATCGAATAAAAGGCAAACGTAATACATTAAATATTTTCAATTCAAAAATTTCAATTCAGTCATGTCGTACATCCTGAATGTAAATAAGAAGACGACGTATCATCTCATCAGGTGGTTACCTTACTTATGTCAAATACATATACTTAAGATTTTTGTATGTGACTTTACATTTTTTTATGTATATTTTATCATTTTTTTCTTTCTTGGTCTTTTGTTAAATAAAGTACCTCAAATTTCTGTTTATTGGTTGGTAAGGAAGGGATTTTGATTGGATTGCTCATTGTTGTAATTTATTGTTATAGCTGTAAGATCCATAAAGAATAAATAAAAAATAATGGATTGTTAATTATATTTTTTAATTTGCAATTCATCCCCACAATATAATCTTAAGGTGAAATCTTTTTCCTTTAGATCTTTCACTTGTAGACAATATGTACATTTCGTCAATATGTATAAATCTGTACTGTACTGTATAATGGTAAAGGGATACAGATATAATATTATATTGTAGGTAGGTAATACATAATATCGTGGTGTACTGAAAATTTGTTTGATCTGTCAGGCATCTCTAATGCAGCTTTATAAAATGATTACACATTTAGCCGCACTCACGAAGTAAATGCATATTTAGCCACGACTAACTAGACAAAGATTATGAGTAAAGTTTAAGTAACTCTTGCCCTGATGATGCCGCAAGAAGAAAGTGTGAGGCAATTAAGATTTGTATTTTACCTTAGTCTAGTGGGGCAATGTATTCTATGATGTTGATCTTATGGTTTGTTTGTACATTTTTTCTGTTTTGGAATAGATAAATTAAAACAAAAAAAATTGTTAAAAATTGATTAAATACTTACTTATCCGTGAAAATTAACAATGTTTTTAATCTTGGGTTAGCTGAAAGAAATCGTACCTCTACGATAAACTCGCCCAATGAATATTGATTTCACGATTGTATTTGATTTGTGTAAATTTGCTAGTAATCAATGTATAGTAAAGAATAAATGAATTAATAAAAATATAACGTATTAAATTTTTCATATCATTAGAAAACATCAACCGATATGAAGAGGAGCTAAATGCTAAAGACGACGGGAATTCGTTGATCTATTGTTTTAGATGCCAAGTCCTCGTATAAAAAAAGGTAACATTTAAAATAGTAATAATTATTCCTTGTTCATGAGTATACCTGATTGAACATATAAACCTATTTACTGCCACGATATTCAAGTTCCGTTGGGACCAACCAGTATAATGTATAATATTAAATATATATAACGTAGGTACTATTACATAGTATTGCTACACAACGACGCGCGACGCCCGACGCTCTGCTGTCTACCCGTCTACGTCTGTAGTCGACAACGCTGATTATAATCGTAGCAGCAAGCTCATTATCATAAACGGTAATGACGTCATCAATTGCGAATGCTGCCTGATGATAAATCATCAACTCTACTATGTATGTATGTATGTACCACCATAATACCATTCTGTTATTATCTCTATATATAAATACGGGAGGTTATATAATATGAACGTATATAAATATAAAGTATGAAACCTTTCGCCCACGTTGCTGAATAACATGTAATGAAATGTGTTAGAGACGTCGTGAATATTGCATCATTAATTTATGTAACCAAAATTTGATTTCATATCATACAGAATATGTATTTATTTGTAATGGATATGCTACATGTTGGAGTGTCCATTGTGCCCTGTTGCATGCACCATAGAGGATATTTTTGACGCATCTCCACCTACTGTGCGTTTTGGACATAAGTACTGGAGATCAGTTTTATTGGTTTTTTCTGGGTTTCGACACGATATATAAATAAATATGCGATAAAATATGTTTATCTACTGCTGTACCATCGCGGCATGTCACACAAGTGGGGTACCCAGCAAACCAGCTGATTACTCTTAAAAAGCAAGATGTCCTCTCCATGCCAAAAAGGATAAGAAGCAGACATGATTTCTGAATTTAAGTTGTAAAATGTCTTTATTTTTTCGAACACATGTGTTTTTCAGGATATTTGCAAACGCGAGAAATCAATTTTTTTCCGAGTGGTCCATAGAATATGATAACAAGGCTTTTACAGGTCACTGAAAGTCCCTTCACCTGTCAATTAAACCTTGTTTTCAAATGTTTGATCAATATTTTATTTACATATTTATTTGATCATCTTCATCATTATTTACAACTTAATTAATATTTCATTCATTTATGTTAATTCATACTCAACAACTGACGTTTGTAAGTGAGTATTTATCAAAATATGATATTAAAACGAAGCTTTGGCAGTATAAAGAAATTTCTTTTTATTTCATAGTTTAAAAATTAAATAAATAATGATGTCAAGTAGTATACCTGAGTCACCAGAAAAAATGAGAAACGTTGTGGAAGAAATTGATTCGATTGGCAGTGAACCATTCTGAATGGTGGGTGATTGTTTACATCATGTAATTCCTTTTTTGTGGAAGAGGTAACGGTGATATTAATTGATAGATCATGTACTACTAAATCAAAAAGAAAAATGTAGGGTCAAAGATTTTTGCTATAAACTACAAACGAATCATGAATCAAAATATTTCATTTATGGTTTTTCCTATAACCTCCGATATAAAGGTACTTTGTACTTATTCAGAATCCACCCTTTCATTTCCTCCCTTAAATACAGCCCAACAGTTGTTACCGAAACGAGTCCCTTATACCTACGATAAACTTCAACTGAACCAAACCTCCTCACTTCCCTACTAATTCTCTCCCCTTTCTCCAACATACATACATAATAATAATATCAACTTTACCTAATGTCATTTTGAGATCATTCGGAAATGGACTTTTTATTTGAAATTTTATTTGTGACGCCATTATCTGTCAATATTTTTTATTTTTTTCAATGCGCCCTACTGAAGTTTTTATAAAACTGAAGTGCGTAAATAATTGTTATTTAATTTGGAATAAAATATTTTATTTTTTTCTAAATACACACCTACATTGATACAAGATATGTTTAAAAAAGGCGCATCGTAATTTTTTGTCAATGACCCTGCTTTTTCTCAATTTGCAACTTTTTATAACATCAATAGAAATAGGTAGTCAGTGGACTCACTGTGTGTAATAAACATAGAAGTTCTCCTTCTTCTGCCTTAAAAAATTTGCCACTGAAAAAGGTGGTAATATACTAAATTTACATAACTTACGAATGTTTATCAAACAGAAAACAGAGAGGAGATTTTCGTATTCTATTCCGGACAACTTCTGTTTGCTTTTGTAAATAGAAAGAACTTTCTATAAAATAAAGGAATTGTTTCGTTTCAGGCTTCTGCGCTACGTTTAAAGGTGGTTATTTTTTCCTATATCAGCGCATACAAGAATCACAAATTTTGGTTGAAATTGAGAAATCTAGAATTAAATATCGGAATGAATGATGGACATTATTGCGTATTGCAAACACTGCACAAATTATAAATTTATTAAATTTAAAGTAGGTGCGTTAACGTTGTGAAAATTCATTTTAATATTAATTTTAAAATGTTAAACTAAACACTGTTTAATTTTCACTATGATTAATTTAGTCCATTTAATATAGACTAAATTCTAATTGCCAAGCGCTTTCGCCTTGCGGCATCTTCAGGGCAAGAGTTACTAAAAACTGAAAACTTATTATTATGAAAAAGTTTTAAGTAACTCTTGCCCTGAAGATGCCGCAAGGCGAAAGCGCTTGGCAATTAGAATTTAGTCTATATTAAATGGACTAAATTAATCATAGTGAAAATTAAACAGTGTTTAGTTTAACATTTTAAAATTAATATTAATTATAAATTTATTTATTTTATTTTACATCATATGCAGCTAGAGTCTTTAACATAAAGAAAAATATGATTGAAAAACATATTGACAGTCAAAAACAATCAAAATATACATTAACAGCTGCAAGTATAAAAATGAAAAAAAATAAAAAAAATCGCAAGAGCAATCACAAAATATGCCATATAATCACATAATCCTGTTGTCTGTGGTAATTTTGTTTTTATTATTATGGCAAGTATTTATCTATGCCGTAGCTACAAGTAAAGGTTTTGTATGTTGGTTCCATTGATTCATATCGTTGTGATAACTTTTGTATACGTAGATGTTTTTGTATGAGATTCAATATACAGTACTTTGAACACAGCAGAGTGCATTCGATACAGGTTGTATACAGAGTACAGTTTGTATCTCCTACAGAGTGTTTAAAATTAGTTTTCTTTGATGATAATGTGGGATTAATTTCATTTGATCGACATCAAGCGAGTACCTACCAGCTTATCTATGCTTTATTTATTTCATCGTTAAATTTATGTACATATATAGGATGAGCAAAATTATTATGTTTATAAACTGTGTACATTTAGGCACCATGAAGAAGGACACTTATCGAAAAATACACTCTTTGATTAAAATTAAAATCAAATGATTTTTTAAAACAACACACAAAATGGCAGCATTCAGATCCATGATTCATCGTCTAACTTCAATACCACTCAAAAAAGATAGTTACGAAAAAGAAATATCCATCATACTGAATATAGCGGACAACAATGGGTATGATGTTGACAATATTAAGAATATGATATCTAAAAAAGAAAAACTATCATTAATACATAGATTCGTCTATAATAAAACACAAGATGCAGTGTTACAGGATGATATTAAACCATGGAGAAGAATTTTATATTCGGGAAAGATATCCACTGATATATTGAATCTTTGCAGGGACAAGGATTTCAAACCAGCATTTTATACCAGTAACAATATAAATAAATTGATATTAAACAATAAATCGGAGATCCCTAAAATGCAGCAGAGTGGAGTATATAAATTGTCATGTAATGATTGTTCAGCAGACTATGTTGGTCAAACGGGAAGAAAATTCTCCACCAGAATAAAGGAACATACAAAGGCGATTAGAAACTTAAGTATTAATTCTGAGATGGCGGATCATGCAAGGGAGACAGGACACAGTTTTGGTGAAGATGATGCTGAAGTACTCCATATGTGTGAAAAGGGTTTTAAATTAGATATTTTAGACATTGGAGATACACAAGAGTTTGAATAATGTAGTGAATGTTCAGATACCAACACTGACATCCCCACTTCTGAAACTTTTGGTGTAGGTAGTTTATTAAAGTGAGCTCAGTATTACATTGTCATCGATAATGAACAGTTAATGTTCGAAAACGTTCTGACATTTGAATAAAGTGAAGAGGAAGTAAAACAGTGTACTGTAATACATTAATTTTATTATTTTATAAAATGACGTTCCACAAAGTTTCTCTCGAAAATTTATCAAATGATTTTTTTTTAATTCAATCTATCTATAAGGCATTAACCACAAGTGGGCTAGCTAGTGAACTATCGTTCGTTGCATGCAGCTGGTCTGTTGGCTACCCCACTTGTGGGATATACCGTGATGGTATAGTAGTAGTAGTAGTTGTATTTTTTCCAAGAACCCTGCGTCGATAAACAAACAGTGTATGCATAAAAGTCGCGCCGTTAAAAATAATATTATTAGGTACGTCATTACGTACTGTACAAGACTTGTTTGTTCGATCTATCATATCCACGGTCACATAATAAAATACCTATAATAAATAATATACAGCACCACACACTATAAATTATTATTATTTTATCACACCTCGTGTTATTAAAAAAGGCTTAGAAGTTTTGTAATGTAGTCAATCTAATAGTTATTTTTGTCCGTTCGTGTGTTTATATATATTATTTTTAAGCTTCATAGGTACCATAATTAAACAAGACAGATTAAAAATAATACACTGTGTACGAGGTTTCATTCTTTGGGCTTTAAAAATAAAATTATTTCAAATATCATATATATTGACTGATATAATTATTTACTATCAAATTAATATGAATATTGAATATGTTGTGTCAAAGCACAGCAGTTTTATTCAAATTTATTGAATATAATTATATAAAAGAAAAAATAAATATATATTTAGTTATTGTCTTCATAACATTATATTACAAAATGCCCAGATAATGCATTTGCATAAAAAACATTAGTTTTACTTATAAAAAATAAGACAATAACGTGTAAATTACACGGTAATTATTAACATCAGATCATGATAGAACTGTCAAAAATATCTAGGTATAATATGGCGTTTTCAGTAAAGTTTGTGATTTATCTATTCTTATTAACTGTACATTAATGACAAACAATTTCAAATAAAAATACATTCAAATTAGATGCAATTAGTCTTAATCAAATTTTGTTGGTAACGAATTTCTCAATGTGGTTTTATTTCTTAAGTGAGGCCGAATAGAATAACACTAGTAGGTACAATATAATATAAAAGCAACTTCCTCGCCTAAACAAACATATAACTCCAACTTTTGAACAAATGTTGACCGTTGTATAAAAAAATCCTTTGTTTTATCAATATTATATATTATGCTTTAGAACCCTGTAGAAGACAGGAGTAAACAATATAAAAATAGGTTTATTTCCTCCTTTTAATGTATTATGGTATCGACGCAGTGTCCTCAATGTTTTTTCCCCAGGGCATTATTTATGTTTTTTCAACCCTTTTTCATATTCTTCAGATCAAATCTCAGATGCATTGTCAATTTTTTTTGTAAGGTTTTTTATTATTTTACACCTACATCAAATGAAAATAATGACCAAGAAAATATGTGTTTTAAAAACGCGCCGTTTTATGAAAAAAAAACTACGGCAAGGGATCATTTAAGAATCACATTAATCAATACATTTATTAAAAACTTTAAAAATAATACAAAAAGTAATACTACTGTACTAATATACCATCACGGCATATCCTAACAGTGGGGTAGCCAATACACTTTGTAATAAACATCCAGAACGTCCTCTCTGTGCCAATTAGAAATGTGAACATTCAAAATGGTTAGCAAGCATTATCGCTGAATAATTATTATAGAATTAATCAATTTAATTATCAATATGAAGTACTGCCCACAAAAATGCAAAATTAGTAACTCGTTGTTTTGTCGTGGTCCCTGACAAAGAGTTGATTTCCCACTCTTTACTGTTTTTGAATGTTTTTGGCTGGCCTGATTAAAGCAGGTATTTGGTGTTTGTGAAACGTCATACTAAAGACATTAAACTTTTCGGTCTCAGCGATAAGGTCCCGAATGTCTTAACGTTTTTTGGAATTTGCATGTTTATTAAATTAATGCAGATTGTCTGCTGGCTACCTTTCTTATCGAAAATGCCGTGATGGTACGATTGAATGAATGAACTTATAAATTAGATCATTTTATTTCTAGAAGCTTCGTCCTCACAGTGTGTCCCTTGAGGAAATCTTCAAAGGATAACATGTTGAGCAAGTAAGCCTTATAATATTGTGAACTGGTTTTATACCCGGTTTCGTTGAGGAAATAATTAATTCACTGTCAAAAAATATAACGTGGAAAGGACAGAAAGCATAATATTGTCATACAATTCTGGTATAAATGGTCGAATTTGAGATAAAATGAACACATCAAAAATATTTTTTTGAATTTTCTACTTATATTCACGTATTTATATTGTTGTCTACCCTGGAAATCATATGATAATTAAATGATTGTCAATAAATGTGCTGTAACATAAAATATCACCAGCCCAATCCTAGCCTAATCTACAAATCAGTCAAACGCAAAAATTTAAGTATACTTGTGACATGTCGAACGCGTCCGAAAAATGATAATTATTAATTATGTGCTTAAAAACCACAAAAAATTATACCGGATTCTTATTTTCCAGGTAAAATACTACGTATCTAAATAAAAATATTTCAAAATAATCGACGTTTAGTGACGTTCACATAGTCCGAAAAAATTCCAAATTATGATATTTGAAGATAACTTGGAAGATAATAATTAGCCTACAAAATAAATAAATAAACTATTTAGAAAATTGTTTTAAAGGATAAGACATTGTTCAGAAGTGGTTCCGAATGAAAGTGTCTTTCTAGAACTTATATGGATTAAAATATTAAGTTAAATTTTTACTGCATACCTTTTGACATTTTCGTCCTTTTCATGGACATTTTCAAAAGTGCTGGTTCAAACATTTGCAATTATGTATTAGACTTGCAAGTATGTACGGGTTTTATATTCTGTTACATATAGTAACAAAATTAGTAAACTAACTTGGTCCTATGTTGTGTCGTGTGATAGAGATAGCAATAGTTATAATAATAATACCAATATCTACATAGTGTGTCGAAGTGACCACCTGTATGTGTTGTGGCGTCCTCATCTATATTCATGACCCTGGATGAATATTAATTCCATGGATTATTATTATTATGTCAAACAGCGATGTAGGTATTACTAGTAGTACAACGAGAAGATGCAACTGCTTTGTGTGCAACGTATTCAAAAGTAGTTGATGATGAGGACATACATACGAACGCACATACATACATACATTATATTATATAAAAAATATGAGATGAAATAAAATATATCCTTCAATTTTTTTTATTTACATTTGCAAAACTTTATTTTGTTTTAAGACATTAATGTCAAAATATGTACGACAAATATCTTAAATATTGTTTTATCCATTATGTGGTACGGAACGGATGACCTGTGTATTCATAATATAGGTACAGTGAATTTGTTTGTTAGAGATGTGGTTATGGTATGTATCTAAACGAATAATAAGTGGTTTTTGGTGAAACAAAATATTGAAAAATATATTACAATTGATAATATTTCCCTTATATCTGCTACGATGGGAACATGGGAACAGTATATCTACTGTGGAAGAGTACCATGCAGTCTATTGGTAACCTTGTGAATGTTCTTTTTTTTTGTTTCAATGTCCAAAATTAAAATAATAGTAAAATAAAAATCACTTGAATACGTTCTTTCTAGGTGTGAATTTTATATGTCTATTATTTGTAGTGGGAAAAAATGACAGTTTTCCTAATCAAATTATGTATTCTATCTGCCACTTATTCAGAAATAAATAAAGTAAAAAAAAATATGCTTGATATTAAACTGATAATACATAATATACTTCGAAGTGCATAGACTAGAGAGAGAGATAGATACCTGAGTGCATGAGATCCAGATAGACGTGCATAATGTAACGTGCAAAGCAGTACTGGAGGTATTTCTATTAGGCACTGGAATGACATTGCACTAACTTATAATATATCTAAGAGCGTCTGTACTTTGCATATGTATGTACATACATTTGCACTTTCCACATTACGTGTACTTACACTATTATACCCATCTACCTGATGTCTGACAGACAATTTAAGTTCTGTCAACCTGCTGAATGTTAATATGTAACACCACTGGCGGCGGCTGACAGGATTTAGCAGGTCTGCCACTTAAGTATATATGCAATATTTCCTTATAAAATACTATTTTAACCTTATCTGTCTGAAAATTTGTGTTTGAGATAAAAGAGTGGATTTATATGCGAAAGGTTCGTGAGCTGTTTTAGGTTTCTTTTGATTATCTTTGACGTAATGACCAGGGTCGCTTGTCGGCAATATTAAAAAAATATATCTTTGTTGTACATTTTAACATGGTAGGTACAAATGGTGAGTTTATTGCCTACAGACAATTTCTAATAACAAATTGTAGGTAACAATATTCTCACGAATAAAATGTTTTGTGCGGTATTTTGGACAAATCATGAGAAGAGAGTTAGAAAATCTATAAAAGCTCATGATAACGATGAGGTTTGTCACCGATCCTGAATGTCTCAACTTTTATTGTCACGTAGATGATGACTTGCGTGTTCATTATAAGCAGTTGGTCAGCTGGCTACCCTACACGTGGGAAATGCTGTGATGGCAAGGAATTATGTGCTTAAAATGATTTACTGACAGACCAGCCAAATATTCCTCTAGACTAGTAGGAAGTATGTGGTATAAGTTTCAACAATTCAGAAATGATACACTGAAGTGGTTGGATCATCTCTGGGGACGTTTATTACTACCTACATACATATTATCATTATCAATACATATACCTACTAAGAGTTACTGTGAGAAGTACTATACAATCGTACATGTTATTATATTATGTTATTATAGGACTACGAGACGTCACTGAAATGTAAAATTATATTTTTTTTTCGTTTCATTAGTAGGTTCAACTAATACAGTGTGTAATGAAAAACAATGTGTTGTTTTTGTAAAAAAAGTAAAGTGATTTTATTAATCTTTACCATTAAAAAACTTCCCTTACTGAGGTAGCTAGTAAACAAATTGTATCTAATATATATATTAATCGTACTCCTCATGCTAATTAACACCTAACAGCCAATTATAAATAAAATTGCCTTATAATTTATTTTAGAAGAATTAACTTTGTAACAGTTTCGAGATATTTTTAATGTTTTGAGTATTCCACAATGCACTTCGGTTACTTGTGATTGTATCTCTCGTCAAAGGTACAGGTTTACCGAAATCGATCGCAATTTAAATAATCAATTAACAAAAATTAGCTTGTTAGGATTTCAGCTAACGTTAAGTCCTGTAATATTAAAGATGATTAATGTGGACGCTACTAAAGTCTGGCCCATGAGGTCTTGTGCAATTTTAAGCGTATATTTTTTATTTTAACAAATTTAATTGCAAATTTCGTCATAGATAATCGGTCGACAACATCGAATATATTTTGCTGTAACGATATCGCAAGATGGGTGGTATGGCTTTCTGCTGAATCGCAGATGTTAACTATCATATACTGTGGCACATACGTAGAACTAAAGAGACTAGCTGAAAATAGGGAGGAATGGAAAAGAAAATCCAAACTCGTTGCAGATCAATCCAATAGATTGTAACTCAATTTATAATATAATATTTGTTAACATGTCGTGGTTAGATGGAAGAAATCACTACACAGTGATAATCCCACCTCTGAATATCGTCTTAGTATTTTGCATTTTATATTGTTTTGTCAATACCGTGATATGATAATGATGTGCAAAAGGTATAAAATGAATGTAGATGTGAAATTAATTAAAATCCATTTCAGTATTCAGCATTTCAAACGCTTTTCAAAAATCAATTTCATTTCACGATAAAAGACTCATTAAAACGACTATACACCCTGTATAATGAACTAGTACCTACCTAGTCAGTGACGGCTCGTACAAGTACATCCAAGTAAATCTCCTGGTATTCAAAGATGGAATACAGTGAATAAGTAATAATGTGCCACAATATGCACCACAAGTGAATGAATCTGCATATTATGTGTCACATGTATTATGTACTGTATGTATATAGGTTGGGAAAGTTATAATACATTCATTCGAAAGGCTTTGTCTTATGTACTCGCTTTACATTATATTGACAGTTTGAAATGAAAGGTTTATAAATCCAATTTTTTTGTTTCATTTTACTAAATCGTGGATCGCAAAAATATACATTTTTGTGTTCGTTGTTTAAATATATCCCGAAACAATGCATCGAATCACAAAATGCGATCAAAAAACATTGTCACAATTTTATAAAAAAATAAAATTCTTTCTAAAATAAAATAAGTAAGCAGAAAAGGTTTTCCAATTCTCTGCAATACTATTATTTGTAATATCGCAACTCAATACAAAACATCAATAATTATCTCAATTTGACGTTAGTATAGGCAAATTCATTGATGCAATTTTACAACATCCATATTAGGTAGGTACTTAATGTATGCGGGTTTACGCCAATGAATAAAATAAATAATGTCGCCAAATAAGAAGAAATATTCAGCAAGTGAATTGCATTGATTTTAAAAATCAAATCATAAAACAATATTTTTCAAAATTATGTTTGCCAAAGGTATATTATTACAATAATCGTAATGTTTCATGATCGGTTTTAAAGATTTAAGTCTACAAATCACCCGTTTCGGGTGGATTGCCGGATATAAAAAAATCAAAAGGTTTTCGTTGACTTCGACAATCTGTCTACCTTTCTAAATCCTTTCGCCGTGTCTCAAATTAATGGGCTAGGCAGAGAGAACGGAACGCTGTATTGATCTATCCTTACATACTTTTTTCGCTTCTTCCACAATCATTCAGTTTCTCATACATACATGCACGCCGATTTCTCTAATTCAACACGCGGCCGTCTTTTAGAATCTGATCTACGTGGTCAAGCCATTTAGTTCTTGGACGTTCGCGCTTACTCCAAACTATCGCAGCTTATTTACATGCATGACACATTTTACATATTAAATTCAGCGATGAGATTTGCCACCCACCCTGAATGTTCTGATATTTTGTTGGCACGGAGAGGACAACTTGTATGTTTATAACATGTAGCTGGTCTGCTGACTATCCACTTGTGGGATAAACCACGATGGTATGATAGTAGTAGTATGTAATAAATTATGTTCAAGTTTTTATTTCTCTTTTCATATCCCTGACCATGGTTACGTTTTTAGTGTTTTTTTTTGTCACGTCTAAAAACAGTATATGCCTCAATGAAGAATTAATATGTTGTCCTTTTAAACCCTCCAACACCTTTATTTGTATGTTTATTGTCTAGTAGGAACAAAATAGAAATAATAATATTTTAAACCTATAAGAATACCACATCATGGTACGTTAGTTGAAACCAAAGAGATACTTAACTTTTGATAGATAAAGCGATTGAAGATAATATAGTGAACAAATTGTCCGCTAAATTTGAATTTAAAAGGATTTTATAACCTACAGCGGTGGTTTGATTGAAAAGGTCAAAAGGTCTCATATTGAAAGCGGTTGAGGTTAAAAAGGAGTGTTTTATAGAAATAATAGTCTATTTTCAAAGAGGTCCAGGTCGTGAATTAATCAACATTCTATTGACTGGTGTTCAACGTAATTGATTTGGTTTGAGTTTGAAACATGTTCCCAATAAAGAGGTTTTCCTCTTTTTTCTGTAATTTCAAGTGTCCTAAATAAGGAATGTGTTTCGTTAAACATCACAAATGTTTTGTGACTTACACTATGGAATTATACTATACTACTACTATACTATACCATCACGGCATATCCCACAAGTGGGGTAGCCAGCAGATCAGCTGTATGTAAGAAACATACAAACTGTCCTCTTCGTGCCAGTATAAAATCAAGACATTCAGGATGGGTGGCAAACCTCAACGCTGAATTTAAGATGTAAAATGTCTTATTTTTTTCGAACACCTGCCTTTTACAGGACACTCGAAAACTTACGCAGAAGAGTGGGAGACCAATTCTTTACCGGGTGCTCCACGGGATACTATGGAATTCCAATATTATCAATTTATTTATCAAATAAAATAAAATAAATATTTATTATTTTGTTTTGTTAAGTTACTGTTCGATTATTTTGTTTTGTGTTGAACAGTAACACAAAACAAAATAATAAATATTTATTATATTTTATTTGATAATTGAAAATGAAGTGTTACAAAGTTAATGCCGATACAATATTAATGAAATTATCAATTTATGTTTAGTATAGTTACTGATGATGGAACAAGTAGTTCCTAAAACTTTACTTTGATTTATTTCGATTCATTTTTTTCAGTGTCTAGACCAAATTTTTTTTTGACAATTTTGAACTTTTTTTATTAATATAACCTGATAATGTTACACTGTTTGTCAAACTCTCGTTTTCTATTAATCTAATTGTTTGTGTCTTTTTTTTTAAGTGATCGTACCTTTGTATACATGTATTGTAAGTATACAGGGGGTTAACATGTAAAAGGCTTTGGCCGTGAATATAGGTATGTAAATAAATAAATAAATAAAACTAAATACAGTTATTTGAGTGGAAAATACAATGGTTCTTTTATTTTCCATAAATTAATAATATACATACATTTAATATTTTCGACTCAGCGATGAGCTGAGCCAACTTCTTGATTTTTTTATTGACATTTTCTTGTATCGTGTGGATCCAGTTATTACCTACTACCTGTTTTTAACAGGACACTCAAACATTTGCAAAAAAGGGTGGAAGATCTTTTCATTTTTCAGGGATTTTACAAACTGTTTAATTTTTTTTGGTCAATGTGATATACCAATAGTAAAAATGTTTTTTTTTTCTTTCAATTAGGTATTTTCATAAATTTTTATGTTGAGGTATAAAAAAAAGACATCAACCGTTTATTGTGTCAATAAATAAATAAATTTATGATGTGAAAAGTTAATTGCAAATGAAAAGTGGGTTATTTTATACAATGAACCAACAAAAACAATTTTCGTTAAATGTAAAACGACAAAAACATGAAAATCACGACATTTTTAAAACGAGACAGAAAAACAATTCAGTAAACCAAAGAAATGAGTGTGCACAATTTACGGAACACACAACAGAAAGAGATAGAAGTACCCACTATATGGATGAGTGTGTTAAAAAAGAAAGAGAAAGAGATACCAACTGTAGGTGTATTTAGACATGTATGGATGAGAGTGTTATTACTCTTCTCACTTTTGATCGTTTTAAATTGTCGGAGGACTGTACTTACACAAAAAGCAAAAAGATGAGACAGCAACAGTGGATGAATGTACGTATGTTGAGTAGTACAGTAAGCGAATTTAAAGTGAGACCATTTTTATTTTTTGTATACCAGGGGCCGTAGACAAACCGCACTTAGCGATTGACTACTGGCGAACTTTTTGACAATCTACCTACATGTATCGTGTAATTTTACGTTATTGTTGCGGTTATTGTTGAAAATTCGTTTGTAGTCGATCGCCAAGTGCGGTGTGTCTAGGTGATCTGGTGAGTATGTAGATGTGCGAATAATGTTGTAGATAGAATGCGTGTTAATAGCTGCGATAGTTTGTACATTTTTTATATTCTCTTTCGCAAACTAACAGTTTAAACATGGTTAATAGTATACAGCCAAATCAATTAAAAACTAGAAAACCAGCAAAGATGAAGCAAAGAATGCATGTGGAGCTAATGGATAATAGATGAAAGGATGACAGGAGGGTATACTAATCTGAATGAGGGGGTGTGACAGAGCGCGGATATTCAAGAACTATGTGGTTTGATTACGTGGATAAAATTCTCAAGGAGGACCACCTTTTGAGTAAGAAAAACACGTGTGCGTGTATGAAGAATTGTATGAATATGGAAGAAGCCAAAGAAATATGTTGGGTTGAATCTTTTTGCCATTCCGTCCTTTATGCCAACCCCAATTGTGCTATGGCATGAGAGTATAATTGCTTGTTTTTTTTTACAAAACGTGTATGCTTTTTATTCTCCGATTGTATTTTGACATGTATTATGAGTGCACAACCGCTACGAACACATACACAAATATACACACATACATACAAACACATTATCAAAATCATCTCGACATGTCAAAGTGTTTTTGATGTTGCATATTATATAATATATATTGGTGTGTATTAATATTTTACATATAACAGCAGACATGGAAATAGAATGAAGCAGCCTTCCTGATTCACTGAGCTGAAAGAAACGCTTTCAGTGAAAAGCTCAACACAATACTTAATTATTATTAGTATTAGAATGTGCTATTTTAATAACAATATCTATACAATCATTGTTTTCTGTACTTCATGCATTAAATTTTGTAAACCTCAGTAGGTACACGTGGATGGTGTGGTGTAACAATTTATCAAGTAATAAAAATAAAAAGTAAATAGTTACATCATAACAGAGCAAGTGAAAATTCAGTATCCGCCACTCAATTAGCGTATCATCAAAAGCATTGACAAAATTCAAATCTAAAAATTTAATATTTTAAACTCAAATATTTTATTTATATTTTTCACAAATTCCTTAAACTCATACAAGATAGCTTGATATTATCAAGATAATTAAAAAAATGAAGGCGATTAGTTAACAGGGCAAACGCTTCCAAATTCGCAGAAAGGAGCTTCAGCCTTACTTAATATAGGACATCCTTGGGAATTTGATCCACGTGATCAAGCCACGTGGTTTTCGGACGTCTTTGCGTCCGCTCATTCTTTTTTTATTTATTTTTTTCAATTATTATTATTACCAATTCTAATAACATAAATCTATCTCAAACCTCTACCTCATAAATCATCAAGTAACTAAACATAATAGCATTCATATTTTGCTGACATATTATGTAAGCAGTTGAATTTTATATAACACTAAACCAAGTTGTCTCAAAACCTATGAAATTCTTAGTGTTTACCTAATATGAGATTCATTATTATTAGGGTTAGTTGGAAGAGATCGCGCCTTTGCGATAAACTCGCCCTCTGTATATTGATTGTATTTAATTTGAATGTATACCTTTTATGTAATTGTTTTTAATCAATGTACAGTAAAGAATGAATAAATAAATAAAATATATAAATAAAATTATTAAAATTTTATGTTGTTTGATAGATTGTTGTCCAACACCATCCGTATATTATATTTATTTCTATTAAAATACTTTCCATTTAACATTCTGACACATATCTTTCGATACAACAAAAAGCATATCTCACGATGATAGCCAAAACAAATGGTGATATGAATGAACGAGTTAACTAAAAGAATATTAATATAACAGAGAGTGAACGATTTCCCATCCACAGTTCTCAGCATTTTCATATACCTACATAAATATTTATGTAGATTTCAATATTCTTAAATTAACATTAACATGTTCACCCAGTTAATGATAAAACTGTATTTGTGCATTAGTTTATTTTTGATAGGTCTTTGAAACTTATTTATCTGTAAGTTGTCAAATTTTCTGTAAAAGGCAGGTAGGTATTAGCAGGCAGCAACATCATATATAAACTTTTAGCAAAATTTTCAAAAAATAATAATACGCACTCACTCCATGTACCTAGATATAGAGGAAAAAAACAGGATACTCCAATTTAACTTGGTAGTGATAGGGTAAAGTATGACGTGGATCTGATGTGCTAGAATTAATGAATTTAAAGTGGTGTCCTTGAGGTGCTTTGGCACGTGAACGACACTTTAATGATGTCCAATAATAATAATAATAAGTAGTAAGTAAATAACGAACTCTTAAAGGATACTCGTTATATTGAATTTGTAGGTAACATTCTAACGTACTAGATCATGAATACAGCATATTACATATTTCCATACAATAACAAATATACAACATTTCGAATGTAACAACATAATATTATCTACTTAGGAATGGGAAACACAAGCTACTTATCCAAATATTTGATGTATCTGGTAATAGTGTGACTATCTATGATGTTATATAATAATGCATAAATAAGGTGGGGCGATAAAGATGTCAAATTTTTAAATATATTGTTTGTAAAAAAAAAAAATCTCAATGAAACCTACACTTTATAAGAGAAAAATTAATATAGGTATATTCATTGACTTTATTCTTTTCTATACATTGATTACAATATGTCAAATCAATACAAAGTATCATAAAAATATCAGTTATAGGACAATTCAATGTGCAGAGTTAATCGTTAGAACGCGATGTCTTCCTACTAACTAACCCGGAATATTATATAGCTGGTAGTTTGATTGGACAAAGAACACCTTATAAAGAGAAGATAAGGGTTGAAAATTTAATAATCGTCTGGATACGTAGCTATGTAAAATATGTATGAAATATTACATATACCATAAAACTATTAACTATGAAAAATAGATTTTTTGGAAAAGCTTGGATTTTTTTTTTGTAATTTAAGTATTAACAAATGAAATTTGAGATTAGATTTAGGTTTTCTTAATTTTAGCGTAATTAACAAACATTTAGAAGATCGTAATCAAAATAAGGAAATTCGACTAAAATAAATCATCATTTTTTGAATTTTTCTATTTTCGTAATAAACTTACAAATATAGGAAGCTTTTGTCGAACTTTCGACTAAATACCTCAAAACAATAACACATATTTCAAAATCAGCATATTCTTTCAGAAAATAAAATCTTTTGTTCTGAAAGTACCTATTGCGCATTTAAATATTAAAAAAAAAAAAATAAGATGGGTCGCTAATGTAACGGCGAAAACATTTCTCAGTTCGAGATGTGAATAATAACGAAAATATCATAAAATTATTACAAAGATCTCAACGGCATGAATAATGCAACGAACATACATCACCACGATAGTAATAATGTAATAATAATTTATAAAATGTTGCTACATTAGAAAAATGTAAAACTTTAGTAATTTTTCATTTAAAATTGGTTGAAATTTCGTGTTATAACAATAATATCGTAGGTATTTTATCAAAAGTTCCTACATACGTACTATACGTTAACGTTGAGATAAGATTCATACAACGGCAAGTTTCACAATTTGATATAACTCCGCCCCCCCCCCCTTCACCTCAACCCCCCCCCATCACATCCTTGATGTCGACAATAACAATAACAATGTTAAAAGTGGAAAACATATCACTAGTACAAAATGTATAATTTTTATTGTACCTATAGTAAAGCAGTGGAAACATTTTAGTAGGTATAGGTAGTGTTGTGGAATTCTCAAGAAATAATTTTTGGAGAAATTTACCGAGAAATTTCTGGGTAAATTTCTCGAAGTAGAGAATTTTCGGAGTTTTTTTTTTAATTTTTTATTTAAGAGTATAATAATAATAATACATATTTTATTCAATCAATCAATAAAAATGTACAAATGTTGAGACAATTTATCACCAATATGGCTACAATTAATTACGGAAACAAAAAAATGTTAGGTACCTACATAGAAAAAAGTGCTAATAACTGATGAAAAATCTTGATGTTTGACACCCTACATGCCCATATTTAAGTTAAAAAAAAATTGCAGGTACGTACATGGAAAAAAACTTGGCTGTTTGGCTTCAAAGTGTACTGGGCGAAAGGTCATAATACCACTAAGAAAAATTATGGAGAGAAATTTCTCTTCCATCAGAGGAGAAATTCTCGGAGAAATTTCTCGTTCTCGAGAAATTTCTCTCGAGAATTTTCTCTTCTCACATCACTAGGTATAGGTATAATATGTAGGTAGTAATAATTCCATTGTTTCGAAACTAGAGATGAATTCGTCTGATAATTTATGAAAAATGAACAAAATATTATCGCACCATTCTATAAAATTATAAATGTTATAAAAATACAGTGGAATTTGTTATCTCGAACGAGATTTTTATTTTGAGAATAAAAAAAATAAAAAAAATTCGCAGCCGGATACGTACATTGTACCCACATACAAAAGTTTGTAACTATTTTTAATTTTCTTTTCAAAAAGAGTTAATTTAGTTTTTAATATTTGTTTTTAAGCGAAATGAAAGAAAAATAGTGTACAACAACTTTTTAATATGATAAAATATTGTTAATTGTGAAATGACATCTTTGGAAATATGGATATTAATTTTATGTAAAATATGGAAATTATTATTTATAAGATGGTTTAAATCGACAACAGTTTGGATATATAGAACGATTGGATGAAATAGGATGACAAAGATGATAAACCTATTTGAAAGAGGGAGTGTCAGAAAGTGCGGGTGTTTGAGAACAAAGTCACTTGATCACATGAATCAAATTGGAAATCGACGTGCGTGTATGAGAAATTGTATGAGTGAAGAAAAAGTAAAAGAAATATATATGAAAGGATAGATCTATATGGCGTTCCGTTCTCTTTGCCTACACCTCTTGGGATACGACGTGAGAGTATAGTTTAATATATTTTTTTAAATATTCGATATAATTGCTCCATTCATTCAAATTTGGTCTTATTGCATAATAATTCTCGTATCAGTTAACTTTAATTATTAAAAAAAATCGAGAACGAAGAAGGAAAAGGTAAAAAATGTTTGTATGTTTACTGGTATTAATATTCAATTAATCGAATTTAAAATAAAATATTCTAAATTCGGTTAATTGAGTGTCAACTGTTGTCAAACAACATGTCTAGTGACATCTATCGTTGAACGTTGCAACTACATACGCCATTTAAATATTTGTTTAAAGTTTGTACTGTGTTTGGTTGTTCAAATATCACCAATGATAGCAAAATGCACAGAATATTATAGAGATATGATTTTAAGCAAATATTGATATACAAAGGTGTCCTTTTATTTAGCGGTTATGTGAAGTCGGATTATTAAAATTGAAATATTTTTATTAAAAATATCTATTTTCAATTTAATTCTTAAATTCACGCATTTTATTTGGAAGTGAAATATTTTTTGATAGATTTCAGGCAATTTAAAAATTAGTATTTGTTTAAATAGTGTTATAATTTTTAATAAAATTCGTCAAAAAAGAATTGTTTCTCCAGCTACAAGGTTTCCGATGGTCCAAACTTATCTCTTTTACAATATACCGTCTCCATGAGGATTATATGTATCAGAACATAAGAATTTTCGCAGGTCATTCAATATTTTCACAGGATTGAACTGAATCGAGATGGGCTTTATTCATCTTGTGTAAGAAAATTCTTACATATTCGAGAGGAATATCTTTAGACATACTCGTATCTATAGGCCCATATGAGAAAACAGAATTTGGCGAAATAGGTACAGTCATGAACTATACCAGCTGAACCAAGACGTGCACATCACCAAGTGTATCAAAATATGCCTACTCCGATAGCTGGGGCATGTAGAAAGGTTGAGAGATAAACAACAACAAAAAAAGGGTTTATTTCACGAAGTGTAGTGAGGCCAAAGCTGAGATAGGTAGATGTGGTGGAAAAAGACATATTCGAGCCATGGGCGTAACCAATTGGCGATGAGAGTGATGGTGATGTCAAGATGGAGGCGACTTCTTGAGGAGGCCAAGACCCATATCGAGTTGTAACGTCTATGTATTGAAAAGTGAAACAAGAATAAAAATATTGTTACCAATCTACGTCATGTCATAACTACAAAGAAATGGAACGTAGTTCGTAGGCATAATATAAAATAATAATATTGATCATTCTGAGTGCCGGCTACGCACGTATTAATCGTATGTACGTAAATACGTAGTATAGTTACATAATATATGGAGAGGATGGCAAACATTCTAATACAAATATTTACCAAATAATCATACATATGTCGTCGTCCTATGAAATGTTGTGTTGTGTTGAAGCCTACATACATACATACGTTAGCTCAGCTACCAATGTGTGTAGGTAAGCGGTAGTAAGTAGTACCAATGAGAGATACAATAATAATATGAATGTACTATGTAGTATCTACGTATGTATCTACCTTTAATGTTATCAGAGACGTGTTTTCTGTTGATAAATGTACTTATTTTTTGAATGATTATTTATTCTTTTGAGATGAAGTGGGTTTATAACAAGCCCATATCATCATCATCATAATCATCCTCAACGCACAGGGCAGAAACCAGCCTCCTCCATTCAGAGCGTCTCTGTGCCAATCGTGTCACCTGTTCCCACGACATTCCCTGCGTTCTACATTTTAATTTTATAAAAAAAAGACGTTAAGGGTTCTAGTTTATAATTATTTATAGTGGAAAAGTGATAAGTACAGGAAGGAAAAATGTACCTATGCTTTGTATAAGTAAACATTAACAAATCTCGAGTTTTAAATTAAAATGTATAAATTTTCCAAAATTTCAAAATTTCATTCTATTTTTCTACCTGCAGTTTAAAATTATACAAAATTCTCTGCATTTATTTATCATAATCATATCTCATTCAATAATATCTTTCAGTTGCATCCAGTTATTATTTTCATCATTATTATTAATACTTAAGATGTCGCCATCGTTAGAGAAAGAAATGATAGATAAATAATAATAATAACAAGAAACAAGAACTACCTAGAGTAGAGGATAAAACAAAACAATATCGCTACTCACGTTCTTTTGTTTTATTCAATTGTTTTAGAAGATAGAATATTGTTATTATTTTGTTTTACATTCAACGATATTATTCTTATTATTATTATTCTACTTGCTTATTATCATTTGTTTCGATTCTTTCTTGAAGATTATTACTGCAAGAACTATCTGATACTGTTATTAATAATATCTTGTCTCATTTTCGTTTAAGATAAACAAAGTATTTCAGATAGAAACGTATTGTGTATGTGTCCATATTTTTAGCAATTGAAATATTCCTATGTAAATAGGAACAACAACCATTTCTACTACTAAACCATCATGGCATATCCCACAAGTAACGTAACTAGCAGACCAGGTGCATGCAATACACATGCATGCTGTCCTGCCCTGTATTAAGACATTCAAAACGGGTGGCCAATGTCATCACTGGATTTAAGATGTATTTTTCAAAAGGAATATTTAAAAAAAAAACTGAGTAAAAGTAAAATAATGTAATTATATCATTCCCTACTAGAATTTGAATGTAAAATATATAAAAAAAGTATTTTTTAAGCAATTCTTCGTACTAAAATATATATTATAGAGAGTCATAATGTGTTATTTAATGAGTTTTGATATATTTTACATTTTACTTCACGAAAATCTCAAATGATAAATTTCAAAAACAATAAAAAAACAATTTCTCCAACAAAATGTAAAAGAAAAGCATAATTATTAATTTAATATAATATAATACCTTTACAGCAATACAAAGAAAATAAAATATTAAGAGAATCCAGTTGAAGACAGTAAAGGTATCAAATTACAAAGAAAAATGCCTATATAACGAATGATGATGATACGAAGTGAGTTTCAAATAAAATAATACACCTAATTGATGGAATTTTTTATATCATTTTTTGTTCAATTTTGGATCCAAAAATATTCAAATGGGCGCGACCGAAATTACAAATTGTTGACTGAAAATGAAATTACTCTAAACTAATTTGTCGACTAATATTGAGTTACAGAAAATCATGACTAAGCTGCAAAAAAATGAACGACTGTGTGAGCGCGACTTAAAATACAAAACGGGTGTCGAAAAATACTAACTGAGCGACTACATACCTACATATATCGAAAGATTGACAGAAAATACCAAGAGAAATAACTCAATTTTTGTTCTTGAATTTCCCAAATTATTCAAAATAGAAACTATATGCTTGAATCGTGAAGGTAGAGTAAGTCAGTTGCTGGGTTTGAACCCGTAATCTCATGATGGAAGTACTTGCCGGCTGTCAATTATCTTTATTTTCACAATATTACCTTCTGCTTTTATAGACAGGATAGGTGATATATTAAATAAAATGCTGTTCGTTTTCAATACTACATACATTGTTTGCTCTTAATGCTGCCATCTAAATAGTAATATCGTTGCCCAGTGATTATTTCCTGTGTTTTTTGCAACCTTTAATTTACATTTTCTGTCACTCGTTTAAATATTATTCAATATATAAATTATGTTTTTCATTGTTGCGAACTTTCAAAATGTGTTTTGACATATTTTATGGATTTAATGAATCTTTGCATGTATGAAAACTCCCTTTTTGTTTTGGTACGTATATTTTCCACAATATGTTTTGTAGAAAATATATTAATTTTCATGAAGATGTTGTTTTGAAATACACGGGGATTGTAAGATAAAATATTATCTGTTTTCAGACTGTAAATTTGGGGTGAAAGTAATCTGTCTCATTATTGAATGAACTTTCAAATAAACTAGACCTAGGTTTGCTATTATTAATAATTATTGTTTTACTCACGGTGTTTTGTGAAATAGGAATATTCGATTTGACATTGAATCCTTGTTTTCGTAAAACCAACGTTCGTTTTGGTTAATTATCGTAGAATTTAAGTAACATTACCCAATCACAACTGACTATTTCGCTGGAAATTAGGAATATTGATAACATCGAGAGAGAATACTGACATTCACGGCTTGCGCCTTTTACATGTTAACATATAACACAAAAATATAAATGAAAATTAAGAACAACAATAAGTAAATCTAAAATAATAATCAAAATTGAAAGTGTGGATTGTCTTTTTTATAGCTAAATTTATAATTTATATTTATTAAACTAAATCAATGTATAATAATGTAAGAAAATAATAATAAAAGAAAAAAAACAATAAATAATAAAACAATATTTTTAATTCATCGTCCAGAGACAAAAAGTTATTATATAAATAGGTAAAATTACATCAAGACTTTATATAAAAAATAAATAGGGCGTAACTAGAGAGCTTCTCATTAGCATCGCTATCGTCTTTATTACAACTGAAAGAGCAGAAACAAATACTTATAGAAATTGTGAATACAAAGTATGAAGGGAGCTTCTCTTACAGTAGGTAACTACCCCCTATAAGTAGTATTGTAAATGCAGTTCTAGTTCGGCTGTTGTTGTTGTTAGTATTAGTAGAAGTAATAGTAGCTTTGGTGAAAGCTACCCCAAAGCTTGAACTGCATACTAACAATACAACTTAAATGATCTTTGAAGAAACAATGTAAACGATCTTGTTCGAAATATTATTTTCACTGTAGTATCTGGGATAATCTTTCTGTTACTTTATAGTTTGAGTTCGTTGATAGCTCGGCGGTAGAGTCTCGGTCTCATGCACATGAGTTTGACAGTTCGATCCCAGGTGCTGGCAAATTCCCCTTTCATGACACAAGCTTTTAGCTTACTGTGAAAGGTGTATTCAAGAATCATAGCTCCTCCTGAACAATAGGGTCTTTAACTGTGTTTTGAACACCTCCACAATCTTCAGAGTAGGTACGCAAATCGTAAGGAATTTGTTCCACAGCAATGGACCAGCCACGCAAAAGGCTCGGTCAACATAGTTAGCCAGACCCCCTCTACGCGGCCCCACAAGTCTATTGACAGAATCTGTGTTTTAGATGAATATAAAAAAAATGTAAAATATTGTACTATGTACTGTACTGGCAGTTAAAAAGTAATTATGAATTCAAAGATAGGCTGACTAATTACAATAATTAATATATTAAATCCTTATTATATTATATTGTGGAAAGTTTTATTTGTATGTTGCCCATTTTTTTAAATAAATGAAAAAAAAAAATTAAATACCTTCTACTACTACTATTGGTAGACACAGGTAGTAAATATTTTGGTAAAATGTGGAATTATGTAATCATTTTTGCTTTCTAACATTTTTGTTACAAAAGCATTCGTCATTTATTTGCATAAATAAATAGAAAAAATCTGTTGTTAATACAGGTAGGGTCTAAATGTATTAAAAATAATAGTATTATTTTATCATTTTTCCGTTTTCAAGTAATGTATAAGTTAGTAAATAGGTACTTCCACGATGTGTACAAGCAAATAAGTTCCCCGTGAAGTTGGTTCTTGTATGCTCTTCTCATTTTAAATACCCTATGGAATTGTCATTTCCGACCACACTACTTATACACAAAGGTTTGTTTATTCAAACTTTATTTCAAGACAACAATATTATTACCGACTGAATATTTTGTATATCCGGTATTCATTCAATCTGGTATAGTTTTAATATTCGGTTGTATATAGCTGAGAAGCTCAATATACAATATAAATAAGATTGTCATTATATTAAAAAATAATAATAATGATATGTATTCTATTTTTTCGGTGGTAACCTTATGAAAGTGAAAGATTTGTTTTAGTTTCTAAGTTGACGGCACTGACGATGGACTAAGTCCGAAAGGCCTCTGCCAAAATAAAAATTTATATAAGTGAAAGTAACAGTGTTTAACTCTTATCATTTTAATATTAATAATAATAATGATTATTGAAGCGGCAGCATAGATCCGTGGATATTTTTTGATATTGAAAAATGCAGAAATAAATTTATTTGAGTGTTGTCTATGTCCATGTCCAAATTTCATTGATATATTCGTCAAATCAAATGGCAAGATCATTTAAATCAAATCCTACAGGACGGTCACGTGTTGAGCTCATTGAATAGGAGAGCATGCATAAGGAATTGTATGACAGTGACGGAAGCGAAAGATGTATGCAAGGATAGAAGGAAATGGCGCTCGATCCTTTCTGCCTACCTCGCAAGGGAAGCGGCGTGATGCTATGTATGTATGTATGCAAATATTCGTATTCTTTACGTTAATATCCATAGTTTTGTTTGAAGGGTCAATATTTTTCAGTTGGAATTTCAGTTTCACAGAGAGCTGACTAACCACTTATAAAAGTTGGGTAGATTTTTAATTACATGTTATGTACTGTCAAATAAATATATGGTGTTACACGTATATGTGTTTAGCGCATTGTAAATATGTGTATCGTCGCGTTTGAACCAATAATACAAGATTAATATCATAGTTTGGGACTAGCTCGATCGGTGTGAATTGGCTATACATGTTTACTTTTTAAGTAAATAAATGAAAGAAGAAAAAACCATAGATCCGGTCTAGCCAATCGCCTAATTAGAGTGTCTGCAGCAAGAACGTAGAAACAAAATTATACAAAATCATAAAAAGTAAATGCACGATAATTTGTGATGAATGATGATAATTTATCATAATTCACTCGAATTCGGGTGCTTTGCCTTTAAAAGATGATAATTTATGACAATTTACTATTCACGCACTCACCTCAACATACATAACTAGCTCGATGCTAAAAATATTTATAATTAGCCAGCCACTGAAACTAAACTCGACATGAAGTGTTCGAATATTGAGTCCGGTTATCCGGATCTTTATGGAAATCCGTTATCCGGCTAAGCCATTATCCATTTCAATTCTAATTATTATTATTATTATTATCTCTCCTACAGACCTCTTATGTATAAAGAGTCCCGCGGACTTTCGTATTGTTTATAAGAAACTTGTTGGTGCTGTTTGTATAACACATTTACTTTACTTATAATTGGAGTGTTAATATTGTATTATAACAATTTGTTTGCGCATTATAACAACACAAGTTCCTAATATAATATTATAAAATCCCTTAAGGAAAAGACGTCGGTCGGCGTCGAGTTAAACAGTTTACTTTTGTAGGTTAACTAAATGTTTAGTTTCTTATATAAATATTTTGCAGGTTTTACGAATTCAACTTTATTTTTTTTCTATTGTCCAGTGTTTCTTTCGTTTGAGTTTTCGATTGTGCTGAAAAAACAAGTGTTCGGAAAAAAAATGCATTTAACATCTTTAAATCAGCGATTATGTAGTTATGCCGCTTATTTGAATTTGTTTATTATTTTGCTCACGTAGTGAGGACAGTTTGCGTGTTAATTGCATGTGACATTTGTTATTCCATCCTGCTTATGGAAGAACAAATTTGGCGATAAATTCTCCAACCAACAAGACAATGGTCTTGTTTAATTTGTTGGCTCAGGCATCTCTGTCATAAAGGGAATTTGTTACTTTGATTGAGGCAACGATCTGTGATGATCTTTTTTTGTCTACTGTTAAATGATTTTTATAGGTATGTGTGTGTTATGTTACTGTATATTATAAATTGTGTCATGATGTGCAAAGTTAGTTTAAAGAAAGTAATAATAATAATGTGACTATTCTGCTGGCTACCTCTCTTGTTGGATATGCTGGGATGGTATAGTGTTAGAAGTTTTACTTTTAAAAGAAATATAAGTAATCTATTTTTTACCATCATATTCAGATATTACTTTTAAAATACCTGATCAAACCTTATATTTTTTTATTATTATGGTCAAAATTTTTACATACCTGCAACTGCAAACCAGCGACGAACTTGTAAATAATTGTGATTCAAAATTACGTACCTGAAAAAAGGAGAAGAATAAATTAGTTATTGAAACATAATAATATATAACAAACATACATAGACAATTAATACAGATCAAGCTTGTTCCAAACTATGAAATGAATTCTGCATCGTGGAAGTAACGCTACGGACAATACATATAATATACACATACAATGCATTCAACATATATACATTTTACACATCGATGGTTTAAAGCACAAATGACACATGTCCACTATTGAGGTAAAATACATTAATTTATTATGTACAAGATCGGTTGCAACATCATTTATGTCCTGAATACATAATTAACAATAATACTTATAAATATCATTATCAAAATAAGTATATAATAAAAACACACGATACACAAAATAAATATAAAATAGAACATTGTTTTGTGCACAGAATATGTTACATGTTTCATAAGATATTTGAGAATGCATTTTTATTGGTTTTTTTCATTCTTAAAAAGCACATGCCCATCGAGGATATGTTCTGAATTAATTTAAAATTTATTTAATATTTCAAACTTTGTAAACCTGTTTTCCTGAAACTGTCAAACGTGGACATGTGTTTTTAGTACTGAAAACTATCATACTATGACAGAACTAGATAATGTTAAATCTTCTTTCGGAAATATCAACTATGGTGTCCCTCAGGGATCTATTCTTGGTCCATTATTGTTTCTAATATATATTAATGATTTGCCCCTTTCCTTGATTCATGATGAGAAAATTATAATGTTTGCCGACGATACGTCGTTATTGATAAAGAGCACTAAAGGCGGAGAACATACACAGGCGAAAACTCTACATGCTTTAAATAAAATGGAGGGCTGGTTTTGTGATAACAATCTTGTACTGAATAAGACGAAAACTAATGCGATTCGCTTTTCTCTGAAACGGCCTATGCAAGATGATCCAGTGAATACCATGTTAAATAATAAAGAAATAGTTATTAAGGATGCATGTAAATTCCTAGGCGTTACTATTGACAAAACATTACAATGGAGCTTACACATTGAAAATATTGCTCCAAAACTTTGTTCGGCAATCTACGCGATTAAAAAGATAAGAGAGACCTGTGGAGTAGAAGCTGCAAAATTGGTGTATTTTGCATACTTTCATAGTATCATGTCATATGGTATATTGTTTTGGGGAAACGCCCCTGACTCAAAAAGAATATTCATTCTGCAAAAGCGAGCAATGAGAACTCTTCTTTGCATGAATTATAGGGAATCCTGCAGAACTGTATTCAGAGAGCAAGGAATCCTAACCATGGTATCACTTTTTATTTATGAATGTATATGTTATGCGCAGAAACACCTGGATAATACACCACTAAATGAAGATTTCCATAGTTATAATACCAGGTCGAAACACAAAATTAGACCAATTGAACACAGGCTCTCTAAAGTAGATCGAAGCTTTTTGTGTCTTAGTGTAAGACTGTATAACAAACTCCCAGACACAATAAAATGTGATGATGTATTGGTCTTCCGGAGAGAAGTGAAATCGTATCTAGTTAATAAATCATTTTACACGATTGACGAAATGTTAAATGGATAAAAATGTTTATGTTTTATGCCTTGTACCTTTTTATAATTTTATTATATCTATGTTTGACGCTGTAGATCCAAACCCTTTACATTTGCGACTACATATTATATTTTACTTATTTAATTATTTTTCTCACTTGACGAAATCCTAATGGTTGGATATATTTTATGTTTTGTGTGATCGTTGCTTAATTTTGATTGACTTGTTTTTTGATATAATGTTTGTAATATTCATTGGTTATTATATTCTACATTTGACGAGTCTAAGTGTCCGCAATATAAGGACCTAAGGACGATATGAAAAAATAAATAAATAAATAAAATATCGTTATATGTCGTTTCGATGTTAGGTTACACGAAACTAGTAAATTATTACCATTTTTAATTGTTTGCATAAAAATAATACATTTAAACTTTTGTATGGTGCAATTATTTCTTGCCAAGTCTCAGATTGGGAATATTAAGATTTTATATGCAACCTAATTAGCCCTCGTTTGCCAACTTAAGAAGTAGAATAATAATAATATATTTTTTTTTATCTCAAGCTTGCTAAGCAAAAACACTGAGAAAAGGAGAAAGAACGAAGGAGTAAGGGAGAAAGTTAAATATTATCATACTTAATACTACGTAGTAGTAGTCAGTGGTGGAACAAGATAACATTTTATTTTGCAATGTGTCGGTTTTTAAAGAAGTTCTAATAAAGGTTCTGCGGGTAATCAAAGTATTTATTCCATTACTGATAGTATGAAAAAATAACAGATTTTAAAAGACGAAATGAATAATGAAACATAAAGTAAAAAAAAAAGAAATTATTCTCGCGATCATTTTCAAACATGACAAAATGTACCTACCTACCTACTTAATGATAAAAGAAGAGTTATAATAAAATTATAACTCAGGAATTCGTTTAGCTTTTTTTGTGCCCAGTCATTGATATCTAATAATACATATAAGTTGGATTCTAGAAATTCTGTAAAGAGGGACTAAAATTTAAGATTCTGTTTTATCAAGTGTAAATATGTTGCACCCAGTATAAGATGGGTTTGAGAGAAATCTTGCAATGCGTAGTTCGTTTTTTCCGGGCGTATTTTAGTTTAAAACGCCGTTATATCAAGTGTAAGATAGATCAAATAAATTTTGCATTCATACTTGAAAATGCGGAGGAATGGAGAAAAAAATCCGAACTCGTTGCAGACCAATTCAATGAATGAGGAACTTTCACAACAAAAAAATTTCAACCCAAAAAATAGTACAGAAAATTAGAAAAATTATGGTGCTTTTTATATTTTTAAAGAGCATTTTTAAGGTTTTTATCACC